>LGRX02002538.1:0-62540 GCA_001247695.2 Cymbomonas tetramitiformis | reverse complement strand
CATGCGGGTACCATACACTACAAATTTTTCGTACACTAGGTGTACCCTAGTCGTACTCTAATATGGATAGGTACCCTAAAATATTAGAGTGCAATCTCAAATATTGGGGGGCATTGTGTCAATTTAGGGAGTGATTCTAGTGTGCATTAGGATGTATAATATCCAAATAGCACCCATAGCAATCGAATACATCCTAAGTAGACACGCACTAATGCACGCACTAATACACCCTAACTACACCCTAGCCGCGCATGCTATCGCTTCCACATTTTAACATGCGTTAGAGTATATTAGTGTTAATTTAGAGTACAATACAAATGACACCTTAAATCATACTAATGCACCCTACCATACCACGAGATGATATGGATTACATTCGGATGCATTAGAGTACAATCCAAATTCACTCTAAAGTACACTAATAAACCATAAGGTGAAATATATACATATCGAGTGCGTTAGGGTATTTTAGAGTGCATTAGGTGCACATTACATCTGCCGATTAGAGTGCATTCGGATGCATTAGACTACAATCCGAATTCACTCTAAAGCACGCTAATAAAACACAAGGTGAATATATACATATCGAGTGCATTATTAGGGTATTTTAGAGTGCATATTAATTCTGCGAAATAAATACTACTAACCGTTGACCAACAAAAACATTGAGTCATTATGCTTGCACATTATCTATGACTAGCTAACGTGTTATCGTTGGCATGAGTAGTTGCTTTCATTCATACAAGAACTGCTACTAGAATATTTCGTTATTATGTATGCTACCTAGTCGCATTCTTGCACAGTAACATGTTTGAACTCAGAACGCACTGTGCAGTCGCTACCATGTCACTCAAGCATGCAGTGGGCAGGCCCACGAGGTGAAGCAAAGCATGGGATCCCAGAGTAGGAAGCTAAACATGTTTAAACATATATCTTGAAACTTACTTAAAAGTATTCTAATCAAAATTTGCTACCTATCCAAGTTACTGCACAACATTTATCACCTAGCTACGAAACAACACAACCAGCAAATTCCGCAGTGTGGCTGCTTCCACTGACTCCGCATGCGTTGCCCGTTCCGACGACATCTGCGATTGCGTTACGCAGCAGGCCAAGTTAGTACAAACAGGCATCACAGAACCAACCATACTGACGATAAAATGCACAACAGCGACAATGCGCAACAAATTACATGTCAGCAAACTTACTTGGGTGTGTCCTCTAGTGTGGCGACGGTTATGTCCTCACTGCTGCTGCCCCATGCGCGCTGCGACCGAAACCACTGCGTTGTTAGCACAAAGTGAATACACATAACATCATCCAGCTACAGCACCACGCGACTTCACACTACAGACCACGGCCGATGAATTCTGGAATTCTAGATCAATCTTCGTGCCAGCCTGTGCCAAGCTGCCGAGTGCCGACCCATTTTTATTCGATCGGTATTTATTTTGATCTGACGGCACACACTCCAGTGATAGACGATAATCGATATAATACTAGGCGGATCGATCTCAAAAAGAGATCTCCACTAGGCCATCTGACCGTAGGATCATGTGCGCGACTCACAGTGCTTCGCTTTTTGCATCCCAACATGCCATGCCATCACGCGTGGGTGGCGTCGCGGTAAATGTACGCGACTGCAGTGGCACTGTCATCGTTAGCGTCTGGCGATCGTGAGATCGGAAGTTCGTCCGTGTCGCCCGTTGGGATTCGCGCTTTGCTGATTAAGTTACAAGTAAGGTAAGGTAATTTGGCCAGGTTCCAAATCATAAGGAGCAGAGATTCATCGACAGCTAGGACTACCTGTGACACTGTTCTGTAGCCGTTGAGCCGTTCACGTGTACTCGTGTAGATAGATACAAGATAGAAGTGAAGATAACATCTTCCAGACAATGAGAGACTGCCACTACCATCCCTGGCTGCCAACAGCAGCAGAGCAGTGTGAAGCACCGGCCCACTTGTAGTGTTTTCTGCCTTTCATTTTTGTCATTATCGTTTGCACGAGTAGCTCGTTTGCGAGGGTTGAGTGTTGTTTGCGAGTGTATGATTTGCTGTGCTGGCGCGCATGCGTGCTCCGCTTGTTGCTTATTCTTTGTATATCTAGTAGAAGGGGGTGATATGTGTTGCATCTCACCAGCCCAACGGGCTGGGAGTTGTTGGTTCAAAGCCAACTCACCCCGCTGAAATTTTGAGTTTCTCGTTCTATATGATGTTATGTTTATTCACTTTGTGCTAACAACGCAGTGGTTTCGGTCGCAGCGCGCATGGGGCGGCAGCAGTGAGGACATAACCGTCGCCACACTAGAGGACACACCCAAGTAAGTTTGCTGACACGTAATTTGTTGCGCATTGTCGCTGTTGTGCATTTTATCGTCAGTCTGGTTTGTTCTGTGGTGCCTGTTTGTACTAACTCGGCCTGCTGCGTAACGCAACCGCAGATGTCGTCGGAACGGGCAACGCATGCGGAGTCAGTGGAAGCAGCCGATGAAGTCAGTGGAAGCAGCCACGCTGCGGAATTTGCTGGTTGTGTTGTTTCGTAGCTATGTGATAAATGTTGTGCAGTAACTTGGATAGGTAGCAAATTTTGATTATAACACTTTTAAGTAAGTTTCAAGATATATGTTTAAACATGTTTAGCTTCCTACTCTGGGATCCCATGCTTTGCTTCACCTCGTGGGCCTGCCCACCGCATGCTTGCCTGAGTGACATGGTAGCGACTGCACAGTGCGTTCTGAGTTCAAACATGTTACTGTGCAAGAATGCGACTAGGTAGCATACATAACGAAATATTCTAGTAGCAGTTCTTGTATGGATGAAAGCAACTACTCATGCCAACGATAACACGTTAGCTAGTCATAGATAATGTGCAAGCATAATGACTCAATGTTTTTGTTGGTCAACGGTTAGTAGTATTTATTTCGCAGAATTAATATGCACTCTAAAATACCCTAATAATGCACTCGATAGGCTTTATCATCAAATCCTGAACACTTGTTAACACCTGGATAAATTTATCATGATGCAACTTAAGTGGGATTATAAGTTCCACATAATCATATTGTCTACGTATGCTGAAGGCATAACTGCCGCATATGGTCACAATAGGTCGCAGCTTCTATAACATTGTGGCTTCTGAGTCAAAAGCTGATAGCCGATGACTTTTGCCAATAATTGCCGACCAAATAATAATCAGGCCGTGGAAACATGTACCTAAAGGGTTTTCGTCGATCGGTCGTTTATATATCAGGGCTGCATCCCAAAAACTGCAGGGCTGCATCCCAAAAAACTGCAGGGCTGCATCCCGAGAACTGCAGGGTTACATCCCTAACATTTTTACCCTGCATCAAATTGATATGAAAGGAGCAGGAATTGATCCTTCCTTGCTAAGGTGTAGTGAGCCTTGTATAAATCATACCCTTACACAGATACGCATATGCGGGTACCAATATCTGTGAAAAACTGCTAATGCTACCTTTGCCAAGACCGTGGTTTGTCATCGGATCCTATGGCCAGTCATCCGAAGCTACCGGAGACATCGACTGAGGTAGACGGAGTTGTGATCCTAAGTTATGCCTGACAAACATAACTAAAATGAATTTCACATTAGTACGTGGCGAATCCACTCTCACTCATCGCGACAGATGTTCGTCAAAGCGTGCGTACTGGACCAATAATTGAGGAGTTGAGCAGACCGGGTAAAGGATTATAAGTCCAATCCCGTTAAGCAGGGCCACTCCGTTTGCATTAAAACAAGCCCCCGGTGAAATAACTCCGGAAACATCCAAAGGGCTCCCCATGACCGCCTGTGAACCTCCTTTGATGTCTTCAGGAGGGGAGGGTTGGGTGCACAATATATAATAACTGTGGAAACGAACAGCATATGGCAGTGCAGAGTCAGTTCCGTTATATGTGCCCGACGAGGAGTGGGCTGCTTCTGGATTCAGTTCTCTGGCCAGTGCTGTCCCTGCACCCGTCCGGGTTATGTGATGATGCCTTCCACCAGGCTTTCTGGGCAGCTTTCCAGGCGGCATTCAAGAGCAAGAATCTTGGCCGTATGACAGCCGTCCTGCAGCTTGCGGTTGACTATGATCGGTGGGGCATTGCACTGTCCCAAACCAGGCAGATCAAGGAGCTCATGTCCAAGTTCAAGCTTCCAGCCAAAACCTTTCACAATCCGATGGATGCGAACCTCGTTATCCAGAAGCCGGAGCACCCTGATCTCACCCTTGTCACCCCGTATCTCTCACTGCTTGGGTCCCTGCTGTGGATTGCACGGTGCACCAGGCCGGATGTGTATTACTCGGTCATATATCTGGCACAGTTCTCCTCATGCCCCTCGGCTCAGGCCTGGGAGGCACTTCAGAGAGTGGCTCAGTATCTATACTTCACACGGCACTACCGTATCCGTTATGCTTACCCCAGTGCACCGCTTTCTGTGCTCACAATACAGGTGTATTCGGATGCTGACCATGCTCGTGACAAACTGAACGGGTGTCTCTCCGCTACTCGGGAGGCATTGTATTCCTCAACGGCATGGTCCTTCATTGGGTATGTGCCCGCCAGACTGATGCTGAGATGTCCTCCACTGGATCTGAGTATGTGGCCGCCTCTGTGGTTGGGCAGCGGGCCATGTCTGCTATCCATATGATTGTGGAGATGTTCGGCTTTATCAGAATTACGCAGCAGGAGCCGGGTGTGTCTGCTCTGGCTCTGTCTACGGCCTTCCCTGCAGCTGACACTTCTTGGATGCAGAGGGCGGCCACGTTCTTCGAGAATCATGCTATGGGTCATGGTCAGATGGGCCCCGCCTCCCCCTACACTACCAGGAGGCTGAGCCTGTTCCTGACAGCAGCCTGTATGCCCTGCCTCACGCGGTGCCAGTACCATATGATGGCACGGGCTACGAGGACGGTCCGCGGGAGTACCACTCTCAGCGGTCTGGCATGTATGGTACCTCTGGACCCTTCATTCCCAGGCTGGAGCTCCCGGTGGCTGTCATGATTGACAACCAGGCGGCCTCCTCCATTCTGAGGAATGTCATGCTATCCACCAAGATTAAGCATGTGTTGATCCGTTTTCACTGCTTTCGGGGGTGGGTGTGTGCTGGGTACCTAGTGCCTGTTTACATCAACACTTTACACAACCTGGCTGATATCTTCACCAAGCCTCTTCCTGGGCTCAAGGATAAGGTGCGGGTGATCATCAGCATGATCGAGTCCTTCATGGACGTGATCCGCCCGCACCCCAGTGGTGCGGGTGACTCCTAGGTTCTCTGGTCCTCTGTCCGGCTGAGCTGCAGGCCTATGAGCCGGCAGCGGTCGGGCAAGGGGTCTTTCTGGTCTGACTGGATTGATGCCCTTTGACGTGGTGCCCTTCTGGACTGGACTTTGTGTTCGTGGACAGACTGGTACCTATGACCTGCCCTATGAGACCTTAGACACCGACAGCTCTACTCTGACCTTAAGCACATCTGACTGGATTCTGGCCTTTGACTACATCCTGTACCTCTTTGACATCTTCTATGACCTCGAGTACTGGTTGACCGTCGAGCTGAGCAGCATCGGATGAGAGTATCTATCGGGGAGCGAGATCTGGCGGAGACCAGTCACTATTTTCATATCCTTGTGGCAGTCCACCTAGTTGGCATGCATATACTAGTACTTTAGCATTCGGTTTAGAGGGTTAGCCGGAAGCGGGGATGGCGGCAGGTCGGCCCTTTGGTTGATGTTGTCCTGATCCGTGGACGGGGACCTCTTAGTTTGCATTAGCTACCTGTTTCACATTCTTGTGCCACCTCAGCCGAGGTGGTGTGCTGAGATTCAGTAGTTCAGTATCACGTATGACGTATGACAGTGACAGTGACAGTACAGTGACTTCCTACCTGTACTCAGTAGTTCGACTTCGGTAGCTTAGACTGTGACACACGATATGATTGCCTAGTGACGGCCTCAGAGCTTAGATAGCCTGAGAGTCGTGTATTCATTTCTATCTTTTGATATACCCGATTGCCTCGCTCAAACCCTACGGCGTTCAGCGTTTTCACTGTGTCACTAGGACATTCTAGTACGGTCGACTATGAATGTACATGTCATCAAGATGATAAGTCACATCATCTGTCATTTATTCAAGGAAAGACTTGAATGACACCTGTCATCGAGAGGCCGTAAGTCGGACTCGAAGATGGCGAAGCAAGATACTATCTTGAAGTACCGAACGGTTCGGAGAAGAAATCATCTTCGCTTCTAGCATGTGCGGAACAAGCATGCGGGTATCATATGGCGAACGCATCATTCGTTCTGCCGATACCAGTCGTTCAACCAATGCCTCGGGTTCACAACCCAATAGCGGTACCATCTGTGAGATGGGAGGCATTCGGTATAGATGAGCTAGCGTTGTGCTAGAGCAGTATCTTCTGACGAAGTCTGCACTCATCACCCGCTCATAAGCTGTGCGTGTGTTTACTGTTCCATAAACACTTGCACTATCTATTATATTATATATTTCTTAAGGCTAGCGATAGCTACCTTATCATACAGTCTAGCCGAGATATTCAACAAAAGCGGTGGGATGAGTGTTGCAGCACCACCATCGCACCAAGCACCACCAAACACCACCAGGCAGTGGCCAAGCTAGGGGCACGCAGGGTGGAGGGAAGAGTGGAGGATGCTGCGCGGGTGAGCTCGTAGTCGTGTTCAAAGCTCATGTCGACGATGGGGGTGATGGACTCGACTTTGGTCGTTTGGTGTCTGGTGCATGAGCACCACCAGCCACCACCAGACCACAACGAACGGTAAAATGTTGTCGCCGCAATCGGAAAGACGTCAACGCTGAACTAACGGCGGCCATGCATGCGCGCATGCTGGCGGTCAGTAGACATGGTCGCTGACCGCTGGCTGCAGAATTCTGCGAACGAAAAGTTAGGGTTCCAAGTGAAGAGATAACTTTCTGAAAAATGAACCAAATCCAACGATGGAATAGTCAATTTGGGGTAGATCTCGACGAGGAAGACGGTGGTGACGTCAAAAACGTCGTGCGGTAAGCCAGTTTTGCTGCATTCGAGGTGCTGCTGGGCAGAGTGTGAAGGAAAGTTGGATAAAACCGTCGAGGACGAAGGTGCTCGAGTAGATGTCGGGTCGAGGACAGGGTGCTCGCGTAGATGTTGGGCCGAGGACAGGGTGCTCGATGAATTCCTCGGTGTCGACGAGGCACACGAGGTCAGATGGAGGCGTAGAGGACAAGGGTGCTCTGCCAAATCTGTGTCGTTGGTAATCACGCAACGCGGAATGTTGCGGAGTGGCCGAACGCGGTAATAGGCGTGCGGGTCGAGGACAGGGTACTCGAAGAATTTCCCGGTGAAATAGGTGCATCGGGGCGAAAGAATGAATGCGGAGAGGACGAGGGTGCTCTGCCAAATTGCGGGGCCAAGGGGCGCGCAAACCGCACACGGTGCGGGATCAGAGAAAGCGAGCCGCGGGCGGGCGAGCACTTGCCACTGGAAAGGCCCTATAACTTGACGTGAATAGTAATATATAGACAAAGGGTGGATATATGTATTACGTACATTGAAACTCAAGAAGCAGGCAGGTGCAAACCCTGAGTGTCACAGTCTAAGATAAGATAATAAAATAACTTACGTGTTTTATCATATGTCGGAACTGAGGCAGGCAAGATGCAAGTGGCACCACAGGGCGAGGGGTGACACAGGAAGAGACAGTCACCCCCAATTTATGGGGGGGCGAAAGTTCGTCTCTCCATGACACCACCTCACCCCGAAGGCGTGAGGTGCACCTAGTAGTAATAGTTCCCCTTGCCGATACTGATACCGTCGCGTGAGAGATAGACAAACGAAAGACATACGATTAACGATAGCACACGACAGTCGAGTGACACCAACACTTTTGAGCAAGTGAAGGAGAAAACCAATCAACTGAAAAGGATCAAGTTTATTACTTTTATTCGACCCCACTACAGCGATTCTCGCTGTCATGCATATTGGATTTGCATCTTGGTATCCTCTGCGTTTTTGTCACGCGCAAATGCGTACTGTGGCAGTGAGCCAGAGTGATTAAACAACAAACGGTCGCCATCGTTCACTCACCCTTGCAGGTGTCACAGTCGAGGGAGCGGTCCAAAAGTCTGGTTGTGCAAGCATACCGAATAAGCGTGACTGCGATATCCACACGCAACACTTACTCTCTTGCAACCAGATATTCAGGCGAATAATTCATTACATTATGCGCCTTGGAAGCGTTCCTTTCAACACAGCCTCTGCCACGCGGCGCGTTATCCCTCCCCTCGACGACCGTTGCAGGCAAGCTATAACAGTTCAGGCCACTGGTGTTCGACTTTGCGCCCGTGTCGATCAGGGATATTCCTATCACGGTGTATCGTACAGGAGACATCGTTCCCCAACTGTCATGAGCTGCGCTAAGGTGTTGCACGCGCCATCGATAGAAAGAAGCCCATGTGCATGCTTGCTCATTTTTCTACGTTTGACCGATATGCAGCAGTCCTTTGGTGACGTGCTGATATTTTTCTCGATCTGATGAACGTAGTGAAGCCCTGATCAGGGTGTCCGCCCACGACACACCCTGAGAAGCATATTGTATGCAGTCAAAGTGGCTTCGGGTGAACACCGCAAAAGGAGTTGCTCAGTCGCTGCTATTTTTCATCCCCTCCCGCAATTGATCGGTGCTCACCTTGGATGACCTCGAGATACTTGCACATACTCCCTCTGATAGAGACTCATAAGCTACGAGAGAGATTCGTTACGACAACCAAAATATCGTATTATTTTCAACGTTTTGACTGACCTGTCAGGTACCTAGCGCCATCCTGGTTGACCTTGGAAACCCCGACTGGATCCCGGACGATAATTTTCAGGAATTTCTAAAGCAGCATATCCCTGATGCTGACATCCGCTGCGCGAGCGACCCAGGTAGCAGTCGCACCTTCTCTCTTCCTTTGCCTTTCCTAAGGTGTTTTGCTGAAGATGGGCACACCAGCTTTCAACCGCTTTGTGTTAGAGAATGCACACTATGATATCTAGGGTCGACGCAGATCACTTTTCAGACTTGCTCTCAGACACCCACTTGCACGCGTACACTGTGACAGCTACTTACCTGCAAAGTGTGTACCGTAGTTTTGATTCAGCTGAAGCTGAGAACTCTTGGCCATCTATTGCACTTGGTTAAGTTAAACGGAGATGGGTGAAAATTTGGGAAATAAAATCAGAATAGGTTTGCGCATACCGGAAGACGTGCCTCGCAGTACTGGTGCTGTAGATCTGTCTTCCGGACCCGTTTATGTCGTCGATCCAACAGTGCAAGGTTGTTGGCGAGAGGGGGTGAGTGTGCGGAGTCGGGGGTGGCAGACGCAGTTGGCTAGCACGGGCTCAGAGTGCCTTGGAGGGTCACTTGCAGGCCCTTGGTAGGCAGGCTCGTGTTGGGCGTGGCCATTATATGCGCGATTTTTTTGCAGCTCACAGCAGAAAATTGGCGGTTGGGGCTTGACTAGAGCAGCAGGCTAGTCCGTCTTTGACGGACGGTGTCAGTGGGTCGGCGGAGCCGTCAGAGAGGCGGTCAGACGGTTTAGTGGAGTGTCAGCCTAGATCTTGCCCAGCCTCCGGAGGATCGAGATTCTTATGGACCCAAAGTGTGTGCTGGCCTGTGATCCCCGACGGGGGCGACATGGTTCAACCCCACAGAAGTTTCTCTGCCTTCTTTGGCAGCTAAGGGTACTGATGCACAAGGAAATCGACGCAAGGCTAGACATATAGAAGCATACTCGCTTGAACAAACGAGGTAGTACGCAATAGTTCTCCAGCTTCTCTCTTCCCTTCTCTTATTTCTCATCACCGGCGTCCTACCCTTCTAGCTGTTCCCTCCACGTTAACGCAGATGGCCCCTTTTAGGGCAAACGTGCATAGCGCCATCAAATTGCCACCCCTTTTAGGGCAAACGTGCATCGCGCCATCAAATGGAAGCGATGACCACTCGATTCCATTTTAGGGTTTTGGAGGGTGAAAATGCCAAGACTTTCAGAACGCATTCAACAGCTCTAGTTAATGATTAACATAACAGATTAAAAAAACTATGCATCTTAATCTTACAAGATGGAAGACCCCACAAAGTGCCGCAGGTCAAACGTGGGAGGTCATGTGTTTCAGGCAACTTGGAAGACATCTGCATGATCGCCTTGAACCGCGCTCCGACGGCCCTGGCTTACAGCTCGCTTCCCAATTTGCAGCTTGTTCAACGGGTTGGCGCCGGGGTGGATCAAGTCCTTGCGGACCCTGCTCTACCAGGCGACGTTCGTATTGCTCGCCTTAAGCCACAAGCGCCCGCAAGAGAGATCGTTGAATTCTGCATCGCATATGTTTTCGCAGAGCAGCGCCATCTCTTCAGGTGCACAACACTCGGAAGCCCCCCCCGGTACCGCACCACTTTCAGATTGATGCACAAATCTTAAGATGGATTGCACAACTAGTTCCGATCTCCACAACGAGGAGCACGGATCGACTTTTCTGTTATTCCGATATTCAACTATCCAACTGTGTGGAAGTGAAGATGGCGTGTCTGGGTGCTCGAAAGGCGAGCCAAACGGCTAGCCCCGTTACTAAGGCACACTGGTCGCCTTAAACCTATCAGTGGCAACTGCTAGTCACCACTTATCACTTGTGAACATTAGAAGCGATCAGAGGGTATTCAAAATGAAAAGTGAGAAAGAAAGAGAGATACAGACAGCACCACAGGAAGTTCGAGGTATTAAACACCCACAGTCGAATGTGTCTACACTGTTTGCAGATGTCCAAAGTAGGGTCACTCTTGGAGGCGCTTGCTCCTCAGCATGATTCTCAAACTTCATGAGCTTTGTTGTTTGAGGGAGAATCTCACAGCGCTAGCTTATTTAAGTCGGCGAACTGGTAACTGAACATGTTGATGAATGAAGTATTCCGATCGGAGGAGATTCAGGTACCATGCAGCCCAAAGCAAAACAGAGTGGATGCAAATTCCACCACGGAAGACCCAGGAAACTACGATTGGTGTGTTGGGGCTAGGTCACATTGGTGCCAAGGTCGCAGCCACTTTCAGCTACCTCGGGTTTCAGGTATAATAACGGCAACTTGCTTACCACTTGCTCAAACATTTCCCTTGTCTTCAACATGGTTGATGGGAGACTGCAATCTGGAGCTGTGCAGCATCACTTTATCAAGAGCATGGCGTTGTAGGCGAATACATCAGAACATATCCCAGGATCCTTACGTTCCGCAAGGAGGCATCGAGGGCTGCAAGGACATACAACCATTCCCTTGTTCTACTCAATGTTTACAACAAGTTTGGAGTGGTTTGACTGAGGCCATACAAGCATGACGCTCATAAGCATCAAGTATCAAGAAAGTATCAAGAAAGTATCAAGTGCGATGCGCAAACTTCTCACCATTACGGGATGTGAGGGAGGCATGCATGTGTCGTTGGCAGTTGTCGGTGGCTTCATAACTATCTTTTCGCCCCTATTATTATTTCAAACATTTTTAGCGCATGATGAAGCGCTGAAATGGCAATGGCCGTTCATAGCCATTGCTGTGAGATATCGGGATTAGCATTGTTCCGTGTGGTGTCAGGTGATTGGGTGGAGCCGCTCCCCTAAGACTCTCGAGGGAGTGCAATGTCAACATGGAAGAGAATCATTACTTGAGTTATTGGGAAAGTGTGACTTCGTGTTGTGCATCCTTCCTTCGACTCCTGATACAGTGGCCCTCCTCGATCAGACTGCCTTTGATGCAATGAAGCCTGGCGCCACCCTTATAAATGCCGGACGTGGAGACCTAATCGTCGATGACCACCTCATTGATGCCCTTAATAAAGGTATGTCTTAGTTCCCATGTTGCAGTCTCATTGTATGTTGCGTTTAAGGGTGATGCAACGAGTAGAATATGCATATGGCGGTGTGATGGTTTGACTTGTTTAATGAGCTGTGTGCTTTGAAGGCACGCTGACTTTTGAAGGCACGTTGAATATGGATGCACTTTGGTTTTTTGACAAGTCATACTATGTGCCATCGCTGGTTGCTCACCTTATCTGACTGTTGAGGGCACGGGTTCTTGGTGACCATACAGAAGATGATCGGCCTGTTCGTGCTATTCTAGATGTTTTTTGTGTAGAGCCGCTTCCGACTGATCACCCTTTTTGGAATCACCCCAAAATTACCATCACCCCACACGTATCTGGATGGCACATTGATGATGGGTTACCCGATGTTGCTGAGAACTATCACCGTTTGATGTCTGGCAAGCCATTGCTTCACGAGGTCGATCGCATGAAAGGGTATTGATCTGTTAGCGCTTAATCCATTGCGTTCTCCCGCTTTAGGATGTGCTTGATCCGACATTTCTAAGGGTCAAATCGGGCCAAGCGAAGTACCAAAAATCCGTTAAACTATGTAGCATTATTAACTACGTGGCACTGGTAGCCATTCCCGTAGCACAAGGTAGCTCCCTTTTGATGTTTTGTAACTGAGGTCACTTTGTGTAACAGTATATTGCAACTCCTCCAAGAATTATTGTAAAACTCACGAGTAATCCTCAGTTCCCCTACATGATACGGAGATGCAAGAATCTCCGTCAGGCAGCATCGGCATCATCGGCGGCGGATGTGTGCGAATCCTGCATCGCGCATACTGCGAAGTTTAACCCCGCGGGAATCGATATCAACAGAGCGAGCATGTTTAAAACGGACCATTCACATATTTAACGAGGAAGTCGAAATATCGTTTTTAATATCGATGCCCCGTCTCGTTCGATTTTGGATTTGACTAATTCGGCATTCGAGAAATTTGCGATATACGTCGACCGGTTGCGTTCCACGACTGCTAGCGACGAGCTGTATCGCCATATGTGCCTTACAAACGTTTGGACGGTCCGCGCGTGTGAGGAAGACGTGCGATATTCTTGTAGAATCGTGCATGCGAGATCGCGGTACCAAAAAATGAATATTACAAAAGTTATGGCTATTCAAATTCGTTTAAACCATTACCCTAGGACCTGGAAATGACGCCAGCCATTTAATGGCGATGACGTTAGCCATTTAATGGCGTCATCCATTAGAGAAACTAGGAAAAAACAAAAAAAAATAAAACTGGGATCGAAATTAGAATACCTAGCAGATCACCTTGAGATAATGCGACGCGCCGATTGTGACTGAAGGTGACAACCGCGAGCGCGAGCGCGTGCGAGACCGAAGATTGACGTGTCGTATGAAATGGTAGGATGTAGCCAACATGCCACGAGACCTCGACCTGAACGTTAGTCGTTTGTAATAGTTGTTAGTTTTGGGATGGGTGACGCGCGCGCGCGTGACATCCCTGCTGCTCGTTAGATTGTGACCGATGAAAATCTTACGATTGATAGTTGGTAACAGCACACTATTGAGATCTTTCATGGGAAATTGGGAATCGTCAACTGTTTTTACATTAACCTATAAAAATCGCAGTCGGTCGATGATCGATACGACAATTTGCTTTCGGAAATTTGACTGGTTGGACAACGAATAAACGAATACCGCTGGTCCGCTACCGTGTCTTGGGTACTTTAAAGATATATATTGAAAACTGAACGCGTATTTGCCCACTTTCCGCGGATGTTGACGGCCTGAAGCCTGCGTGCATGACTTTTCAGGCGGATGTGAGCAGCGTCTTGCTTTTTATTCGTTGTTCGTTGTCGCACTATCTACATATGGTACCCAGTGGCATGCTTTCTCGGCGCTGCTAGCTCGGGATCTGTTCATCGAAGCAAAGTTTGCATGCTTGGCTGTTCTGCGCGTGTGTGTGTGAACATATGTTTTTTGTTACTTCGCAGGCACAACACCTTCCGTATGACCACCTCTCCGTGTCGCGATGCTTGACAACGGAATATTGTGTGCATGCTTTGTTTGCGCTGTTACGGTTCAGAATTGCGATCTTGTTTTAGACTGTGTGTAGGACATGTTGTGCAATGTGTATTTGTTCCAAGAGGTAGTAGCGCGTCTGGCGATCTACTCTGGCGAGGTTAACCCCGGTCTTCGTTGACCATGCTACCTTACGTACCCAGTGATTAGTAATTCCGCTTTCCCTAACTTACCTGGAATCTTTTGCGCTGAATGTTTTTCGTCCACCGACTGACAAAACATATCGTTCATCATTTACGCAGGTGCGGCGGGAAGATGGCCCAAGGCTCTGGGTAGGATCTTGGCAAAAATACATGCGCCCAGCCACATAGGATCCTGGACTTCGTTAGAACCGGGCGGTTTGCCGTATTGGATCTGTATGAATCCTGCACTGCGAAGTTCTTTTATATCGACACGGGCAACTATTCTCTGTTCCTGTAACTCTTAGATTTAGGGGAGCGACTGATTAGTGATAGGGCGGATAGTAAAACTTGACAAGTAATTCATATGATTACAACTAACGAACCCTCTACTCATATGACTTTTGCCTTGCTTAAATTCTGCTTTCCCGCAGTTCATGAAATGTTAAGTTCTTACAATTCTGCGGGCCAAGCCCGGAGCCGGCGCAAGCCACGGGTAGCAGAGTGGATATCAAAGTCCAGCAGCTATACCCAACACCTAGCACAGTGCATCAACCACCAGGACTGAGAGCACAGGCTTCAGAACAATATGTGTGCTCAAGGGCATAAGGGGATTCACGGCCTGGGAGCTTCACATTCGAGCGATCGTGCAAGGAAATGAGAGCTGAAATAGTTCACGGTCAAGGACTACAGGCACATGCACCGTATGCACGTCATGAAGGAATTGCGCACCCGCTGTCACGAACGCCATGCCAGGGTGGAAACCAGCCAAGCGCGAGAAGGAGATGAGACTTCCCATGCTTGGGGACGCCGTCAGACTCACGCAGTTGGTGGCCAACGCGGTGGAACAGGAAACATTCCGAGAAAAGATCCCTGACATACACGAGGAACATGGGCGAAAACCCCACGCATTTTGTGTGCGTCCACCCCACGCGTGTGAGCCGTCGCATACCCCCGCGTCGGGAAATGCATAATGGGTGATAATGACCATTTTTTAAGGTTTATAAAGTCACTAGACCTTGTAAGAGGCAAAATTAGTAAAAAAATAAATAATATATATATTTTGAGATTTTTGGAGATTTTTTTCATCTGAACGGGCTGGAAATCGCTGTTTTTGGGCTGTGTTCGCTTAGCGGGTGGTTGTGGGGTATGTAATACCCATGTTTTGAAGGTCTCCAAACCGCACCACGACTTTATTAATGAACGTCGCAATTTTGGATTTTAGAAAAAATATCATAAGAGCTAGTATTTACGAAAAAATCTTGGTTTTGAGCACATATGAGGTGCGGAAGGCTTTGGGGTATGGAGTGGAATGAAAAGTACACATGATGAAGTTTCATAGACCACATTGAAACAAAATAATGGTTGAATGCTATTTGTGAAGAACTTTTTCCTACCATGTACAAACAAACAATCACTTGTAGCTGTGTTGTTTTGAGTACTGTATTTTTCCAGGCACGCTTGGGGGTATGATATATGTGTGATAGATAATGTTGTGCAAATACTCCCAACCTAGTGCTTTTTTCGAAACTTATTATGAATGATTTCTTGCAAATTATGCAAGTGTGCAAATTCAGAGTGCATGTGTTACACTAAAAATTGGCAAGGCAATTTAAATATGAAAACAAGGCAAACAAACAAAAGAGAAAATGATATTTACAATGAATACGCCTAAGACCTAGGAATGCTAAAATTCTGTAACTCCTCTATGGAGACGCCCGAGGCCCTACCCAAGTCAGAGGTATTCAATGGCTGGGTCTGCTGGAGTTGCTGGAGTTGCTGGAGTTGCTGGAGCTGCTGGAGCTGCTGGAGCTGCTGGAGCTGGGGCTGGAGGAGCATGGGCTGGATCGGCGGCTGAAGGAGCATGGGCTGGGACTGCTGCATTTGCAAAGTCTGGGGAGCTTGCACCAGAAGGGGTTGCAGCTGCTGGGTCTGTTGGGTCTGTTGGAGCTGTTGGAGCTGCTGGAGCTGCTGGAGCTGCTGGAGCATTGGCACCGCCTGAGGTTGCGGCAAGGGTTACCGGAATATCCAAGTACACTAGATATCAGAAAGTCCCGTACTCGTGTGGATAAACTGTCTAAGATAAATAAACCCTAAGCTAGATATACCCGGAACGGTCTCGGACGGTCTCGGTGTCTAGCCTACCTGTGACACAGCGTGTGTCACAGTACGAACCTACAGATCAGTCAGTAGTCCAGTGTTGGTCCTAGAGATCTGTCATAGGGGCCTGACCGGGACTCCCAGTCAGGGCTGCCTATACAGATTTCAGCACACCACCCCAGCACTGTGGGTGGTGACTGTCTAGGAGAGTCAGAAAATGTAAGGCTGTTAGTGTTAGGGCAGGAGCTAGGTGACAAGTCCAACTGCTAATCTAACTGTGCAATTCTGATACACAAATTAGAACCCTCTAGCTAGCACAAGAGCAGAAACTCACAGGCAATTAAGGTCCTGCTAAACTACTGAAAGGCTCTGTGCCAGCAAGTCAAATTGAAGATTTCAAAGGTGTCAAAGCAAAACATAAACCAGATTGAAGAAGTCTTTGAAGTCACAGGAGTTCTGCACACCACCATGTTGGTGTGCCTCCAGAGTGAGCAAGAAGTCAATCGACAGTGTCAAAGTAGTCAGCGGTGGCCTCACGGAAGTCCATCCCATAATAGGAGGTAAAGAAACCAGCACCGTAGTAGTGCTCCGCATCAAGAGGACCGCTCTCATGTAAGGCCATGCCGTAGTAGAATGCCATGTCAAAGCCCAAGTCCGCTTGAGCTAAATCCTGAAATGCTAGCAAGCTCAAAGTGTCAGGGGGTTCGGGCGGCTGAAGCTGTGGCACCTCGTGAGCCAACAAGAAACCCTGAGCCGGGATCACAGAATCAGCAAAATCATTCGTAGAGTAAAATGACGGAGCCTCCCAATCGAGATCACCACCAGGCGAAGGTATCTCCGTAGCCGGTACACATGCCGACACAGCAGAAGCTGTGGACGCCGAAGCAGATACACCTGCAAAAGAAATGCACAACAGAGAGAGCACCGCGAGAGCGCCGATCGCCGGCGTGCCAAAGCCGAAAGGCGGCACACCGCATCCGATAGCACCGGACGGAGCCCGCGGCTTCACCGCGAAAGTACCGTCGGCGTAATCCTCGTAGTCGTCCGTGTCATAGCCTGTCAGGTCAGAGGGGTGGACGGCGGCGTGATCCACCGTCTGCACGAAGCCTCCGAATTCACCGCATGTCGCCTCTGTGGTGGTCACCCGCGCCGATTGGACTGGCGCGGGCCGTACATCCTTCGCCTGCGAAACAGGCATAGCAGGGGCCGGCACGGCGGACGCCGATACCGCCGCACCACCTGCCGGAACCTGCCCCTTCGGTGTGATCCCCGCCGCAGCGGCAGGGCCACACACCAAAGCCGATGCATGCTCCTCAACCGCACTCCCAGGAACAAAGGATGCGTGAGTGTAATGTACCTTCTCTTGGGCGGCCTGAACCTCAGAGGTGAGGGCATCAAGCCGCCGCAAGATGTCCTCGTCGTCGGTCCCGCCAGAGGGCGGAGGCGGCACGCTGAATCCGTAGGCCGCCACGTCGATCCCACCGACGCCGTCCGCGGAGAGCACCGCGGGCGGACCATACGCCAACGCCGCATGCGAGAAGGCCTCCGGTCCACTGTCCGCCGCGTCCTGGAAGACCTGCACGAGCGCCAATGCGTGCAGGCCCTCCGCGTCCTCCTGCTCAATGGGAATGCAGAAAGCCGCGGCCGTGGCTGGTGAGTGTTGGCGACCGCCAAGCGGGCAGTCGCGATACGGGTGATACACCTCTCCCTTACCGGCCTTGCGGCAGCGGTGGCACAGCGGCTTGGCCTTCATGCTGTCGCGGTCGAAGCCGACCGCGGGGGGGTTGCCTGCACCCACGCGAAACCCCCTCGGATGCTGCTTCCCCCGATGCTGCGGCTGCGGCTGCTGTCCCCCGCCCGCACGGCCACCTCGCACCAAGGCCTTCAAGGCCGCAATCTCCTCGAGCAGAACGGCGTACTCAGACGACGTGATAAGCGCAGAGGGCTTACCGCCCGTCCCCAGTGTCTGCTTCTCACGCGCCGACGCCCCCTCGTCCGACTGCGCCCATGCCTGGAAGGTGGCCACGACGAGAGCCTGCAGCGAGCGGAGAGTGACTCCGCCGAGGTCACCCGCAAGCGGATAACGCACCTTCACCGCCGCGTAGAAGATCGGGTCGAGGCGGTTGTAGAGTGACAGCTTACGGGTCTCGTCGGTGGGCTGCCAGTCAGGAGCGCGGTTATCCCGCACCAGACGTTGCTCACGAGCCAAGATCGGCTGCGGGTCAACGCCTGCGGGATAACGAAGCGCCGCATGCTCCTGCTGGTGGCTCTCGCGAAGGACTGTCGGCACGCTCCCTTGATGATGTCGATGAGGGCACGACGTCCATCTCGGTCAGCCGAAGAGTCCGTACCCCGAAGCCAGGTGTCGGCCACAGAGTTCCGCTCCACGACGAGGGCCAAGACGTCATAGAGGAGCCCATTCACCTTCTCGATAACCAGAGAGGCGGGGTCGTCGAGGTCAAAGGGGGTCAAGTCCAGCCCAGCGGACTCAAACTCGGTCCGAAGCTGCACCACCAACTCGGAGAGACGGTCGGTGTCGTCAGTGCCACGATAATGATGTTTCTTGGAACCAAGGATATCCTCGCGGATACCCTTGGCCCAAGCCCGATGCAACCTCCCCTTGTAGACCACGTCAACAGCGGCGTGCTGGTCAACAAGATGTTTCCGCAACGCGACAGCGGTGTCGGAGTTGCTGGAAACAGCAGGGGGCACCACAGGTGGAGTGCTAGCGGTCGGAGTGTCCCGAACCGCATCCAAAAGCCGTATAGAGGCGTCCAGGTCGGAGTCCTTCAATAGGCGCTTACGAGCTCGTGTAGATGTCGCCATTCTTCTGAAAGCCAGAGAAAAGATGATGCGCGGTAGCACGTTTGGGTGTTGTGGCGGAAATGGAGGGATGACGTAACGGCAGAACGTGCGGAGCGGCGAAAAGAGCGTGGGGCACTTGCAAATGTCGATGTGGTCGAAGGCGTCCGGAGCACCAGCCCAAAATACGTAAACCAGCGGGATCAGGGCAGGTAAAACAACGTAAATGAACATTGCCACAACCGAGCAATAGCAACGCGCGGTGCCCATGACTCGCAGCCGCAAAATACGTCTACCGTAAAATCATGTCCAAATCCTAGTTGCACCCAAACGCGCAAGTGCGCACCACCTCTTCAAGCGGCTGCTTAGCCAATCATGGCCAAGATAGCAAGTGGAATGAAAACGTGGATGGGGCCACGACCTACCGGAATATCCAAGTACACTAGATATCAGAAAGTCCCGTACTCGTGTGGATAAACTGTCTAAGATAAATAAACCCTAAGCTAGATATACCCGGAACGGTCTCGGACGGTCTCGGTGTCTAGCCTACCTGTGACACAGCGTGTGTCACAGTACGAACCTACAGATCAGTCAGTAGTCCAGTGTTGGTCCTAGGAATCTGTCATAGGGGCCTGCACCGGGACTCCCAGTCAGGGCTGCCTATACAGATTTCAGCAAGGGTTGCTGCTCAGAGGTTTGTGCCTGTTGCTGTTGCTGCTGCGTCTGCGGCTCCTGCTGCAGGAACTCACTGGGAATAGGAACTGCTGCCATGCTCCCTCCCATTGGAGCTCCACTGCTGTCACCGCCCGCTGTCACCTCCCGCTGTTGTAGCCGCTCCTCGAGTTTTTTTTATCTCCAGCTGCAGCTTGAGGTCTGCCAGAGAGCCAGACGCTTGTGCAGCGCCGCATTCCCTGCAGGGGTTGCAACTGGCAACTGAGTGTCACCAGCTAGTGATGCTGCTGGCATGCCGAGCTGCTGACTCCCTGTTGACTGGCTCCCTGAGCCGTCCGTCACGGAAGTAGTCTGCACCTGGGGGGGGGTCCACAAGTCCACAGGCAGAGGCTCAATCGGCCTCAGAACCTCCTCCCTGGGCAACTTGAGTTGCGGCGATGTGGACACCTCCGGCGACCCATCAGCAGTGGGCTCACTGCTCACACCCGACCGTGCCCTCTTTGGGGCACGGGGTGTTGGCTCGGGAGCCGGTTCCCACGGGGTGGTCACCATGCTTGCCGCTCTGCCGGCTGGCCTCCCAGGAGGCTTGTTCCCCACCAGAGGTGGCCTGTTGGTGGGAAGGCTGACAGCTGGCTTGGGGGCTGGTGGCTTCCTGGGGGCGGAGGCGGGAGGTGCCTTGGGGGCTGGCTGTCTGCGGGATGGTGCTGGCGGCGCTGGCGGCGCTGGCTTGGGGGCAGGCAGCCTCGGGCGGATAGAGGCTGGGGGTGCCGGTGGAGATTGTGCCTTCCGCTTGTTCAGGGGAGGTTCTGGGGGAGTGAACACTGGGTGCAGCTCGCCTGCGAACTTCCCCTCTAAGCTTTTCTTGTGGTGTTGAAGGGTCTCCACCGGGGCAATCACCAACTCGCGCATGCCCTTCTCCAAAGCTTCGACCGCCTCCTGCAACAGGGTGTCCAGGTCCACGCGATCTGCCTCCACGCTCAGGCTCTTATTCAGGGTGGTCGTCTTGTTGTTCAAGCAGCCAGCCCTGAATAAAACCAACCTGCGGTTGGGGGGGCCGTGTCCCCATGCGTCTGCCACTGGAACCACCTCCCATGGGCCGTATACCCACAGGCCATTGCCCGCACGTGCCCCCCGTGGCTTCACCGTACAGCCCGCAATCCAAAACAGGGCGTTGAGCTTCTCATGCACGACCACCCGGCCGAAGGCAGTGTCCCCACGGGTGATGTTCCGGAGCGTGAGGCGCGCCTCCAGATCAGGCCCCACGGCGTGACAGCCCTGGGGACACGAGGCGCTGAACTCCTTCTCTGCAAAAAGCGCCGTCAACCAATACGGCTGGGGAGGGGGAGTTTGGAGTAACAGCCGGGAGTCCACTGGGGTGATCAACACATCCAAGCCGAACTTACCCTTCACCGGCCAGGTGGTATCCTCCGGCATCGGCATCACCTTCAAAAGGCAACCTTCAAAACTTCGCAAACATAACATTAAACCGTAGGCGTAAGGCTATTTGAGCCAAAATAGGCCTAAAATGCTGAAAACAGCCCGAAAACAGCGGTTTTCGGCCCATATTTCTCAAAAAATAAAATTTTCAAGAACCAACTTATGTGTGGGCCTTGGATATGTTGTGGTGGGGTAAGGCAACCTTCAAAACTTCGCAAACATAACATTAAACCGTAGGCGTAAGGCTATTTGAGCCAAAATAGGCCTAAAATGCAGAAAACAACCCGAAAACAACGGTTTTCGGCCCATATTTCTCAAAAAATAAAACATTTTCAAAAACCAACTTTTGTGTGGGCCTTGGATATGTTGTGGTGGGGTAAGGCAACCTTCAAAACTTCGCAAACATAACATTAAACCGTAGGCGTAAGGCTATTTGAGCCAAAATAGGCCTAAAATGCGGAAAACAACCCGAAAACAACGGTTTTCGGCCCATATTTCTCAAAAAAATAATCAAAAACAGACTTTTGTGTGGGCCTTGGATATGTTGTGGTGGGGTAAGGCAACCTTCAAAACTTCGCAAACATAGCATTAAACCGTAGGCGTAAGGCTATTTGAGCCAAAATAGGCCTAAAATGCGGAAAACAACCCGAAAACAACGGTTTTCGGCCCATATTTCTCAAAAGAAATAATCAAAAACCAACTTTTGTGTGGGCCTTGGATATGTTGTGGTGGGGTAAGGCAACCTTCAAAACTTCGCAAACATAACATTAAACCATAGGCGTAAGGCTATTTGAGCCAAAATAGGCCTAAAATGCGGAAAACAGCCCGAAAACAGCGGTTTTCGGCCCATATTTCTCAAAAAAAAAAAAACCAACTTTTGTGTGTGTCTTAGAATTCATCCCTTAAATTCCCGTGACTTTCAAAACTTCCTAACGTTGAATTATGCATGTGACCACTATGTGACGGCATAGGGAAATGCGACGGCTCGTGTGTTTTGCCCCACACGTGAGGTGTTGTGATGTAATGCAAATCACATCCGATGCGCATCGATCGGTTCATGACTGGCCGATCGGTGACATATTGCACGATGACTTGACACAGTCATTATACTTATAATCAGAGACTAAATACTTGAGCCTGGTTCATTCTTGCACAATTTTGTAACCATGTGGATTAGGAAAACATTTTTTCCAACCTTCGTAACTCACATATATATATTATTTAGACTCCTAGGGATTTTTGAGCTCTTGATTGAGCCGATCCGTGGCCGCATCAGCTCAGTTTGCAGTCGCGACTGCGAGCTAAGCTGATAGGCCATTATCGCTTTCATGCACAACGCATAAAAACTCAAACAGCGGAAGGGTTCTCGTGCGTTCTAGCGCACGAGACTTGGCACAAATATTGCTAACCACATGGCACCCCAGTCGAAATGACCATCTCGGGTTTTGGGGCATTGGACGTGGACTTTTCCGATGTATATTATCAATGCGAATAACAATATTACCTATTTTGGTGTTGCTGAAAACGATGGTGCGGTCCGTTTTAGCTTATTCGATTGCATTTGGAGTGCACAACATGTAAAACCTCGGGGGGTAGGTCGTATAGCATAGGGTTTGTGCGCGCGGACACCTCATACGCGTTGGGAGTGCACTAATGGGTAGTAGTTTCTGAGTTCTAACGATATTATATATAAGAAGCTCTAGTCACTACAGAGAACCCGGGAGTGATGAAATCTCATTTTGCATCACAGGTTGTGTTGTTCCTGCTCCTGGGGCAACACTCCTGCTCTACTACCGTCAGGTGGCCAATGTGTGCGTTCCCCGGCCGGGCAGCACCTCCACCGACGACTGCGGATATGTGCCTATTACCCGCAGCTTGAGGTGGCTTAAGCCACCTTAACTTGAAGGGCTCATTGGGGCTTCCTCGGCGGTGCTTTCAAAATTTGGAGACCCATGTCGTCAAGATCTTGAGCTGCTCTTTCTGCAGTGTCTTATCAAAAGTTTGATCTGAGTTCATCTTGACCCTCAAAATCTCGGTTGAAGTAGGTAGGGTATTTCCCAATTTTCCTTAAGATGGCTTAAGCCACCTTAAGCCAATTAGCTCACAGGGGCTTCCTCAAAGGCGCTTTTCAAAATTTGGAGGCCTATGATGTCAAGATCTCGAGCTGCTCTTGCTGTGTGTTGCCAAAAGCGTTTGATCCGAGGTCATCTTGACCCTCAAAATCTCGGTTGAAGTAGCATGGGTATGTAAAAACCGGAAAAAATCGCTCAAAATTCACTAAATGTTGCACCCTCTTGGATACTTCCCAAAATTGCTCACCGGGAACTTGGGCGCCGAATAGTGCATATAGTGTCTAAAAGAAGACATTGTCACCGTCATTTTGAGCTAAAAAAATCTAGTTTCCGGTACCGATAGCTCCCGCAATTATTGAAAACGTTAAGGTGGCTTAAGCCACCCTAAATCACTGTTAGGGTGGCTTAAGCCACCCGAAGGGTAATAGCCATATGGGCCTAGTGGTGGCGCCGTGAGCGGCCTCCAAGGCTCCGCATCAACGGACAGCTGGGTGCGTGTCGCGCCAGCGCGCGCGTCTGTGTCGTGGCTTTGGTCGCGCGCCTCGCTCGGGGCACCGCCAGCGCTCTGGCTGTGGTCTAGCGCCTCGCTCGGGTCACCGCCAGCGCTCTTACCGTGGCCGTGCACCTCACAGGGGGTTGCGCCGGTGCCATGACCGTGCTCGCGGGGCTCGCTAGGGGCACTGCTAGCGCTATTATGGCTATGGGTGCGCCTCGCGCCAGGGCATATAATGTAGCGCATGCCCGCGCCATGCTTGCTATTGCGCGCCCCGCTAGGGACGGCACTTGCACAGTAGCCGTGCGCTTCGCTCTGGGCAGCGCTTGCGCTGTGGCCGTCGCCGCGCACCTCGCTCGAGGCATCGCTCGTGCCGTGGCCGTGCGCCATGCTCAGAGCAGCGCCGATGTGGTTGCGCGCCTCGCTAGGGGCAGCGCCAGCGCCGTGCCTGTGGCCGCGTGCCTCGCTCAGAGCGGCGCCGATGTGGCCGCGCGCCTCGCTAGGGGCAGTGCCAATGCTGTGGCTGTGGCCGCGTGCATCGCTCAGAGCGGCGCCGATGTGACCGCGCGCCTCGCTATGGGCAGCGCCAGTGCTGTATGTGGCTGTGGCCGCGTGCCTCGCTCAGAGCAGCGCTGATGTGGCCGCACGCCTCGCTAGGGGCAGCGCCAGTGCGGCCGCGCGCCTTGCTAGGGGCAGCGCCGATGTGGCCGCGCGCCTCGGAGGCAGTCTTCGTATGGGGGGGGCACAGGGGTGGACATTCCGGCAGATCTCGAGAAAAGTTTTTTTCCGCGCCGTGTGGTTAGGCCCCGGTAAAAAAGCTTTGTTAACCCGCTCTAGAAGTGAGGATCGTTCCGCGGGAGCATTCTACACACTGAAAAGGCCTCACAAACTGGTCAAGTTTTGGCCATATTTCAGTGACTTTTGTTCGCGATATTTTGACTATCGCGTGATGGTTTAAAAATTTAAGCACGTAGGAGCGTTTTGTGGCTACTGCCCGGAGCTTCAGTACTGTTACAAGTACCGTAGTAAAATAGACGTAGCCGGCATTAAACTTGGTCATATAGGTCAAACCACATCTCAGAAAATTCATTTATGACCCTTTTGAATTTCTGAAAACGTGTATACATGCCACCATTAAGGTGGTGTATTTTGAGCGCGCTTTCGATGGGTAAAATGCCTGAAAATAATTTATTTTGCTCAGTACTGTTACAAGTACTGGACACTATAACCCTTGAGAGACCCTCATGCGAGGCCTTGGAGGTCAAACCAACCATCATGTTTCGATATTGGAAGGTATTGAAGATATCTAGCGAGTCACTTGCGTGATTGATATGAATTTGGGCCCGCGCGGTGATGGAATATGACCCACACCCGCCAGAAATCCGAAATTCGCTTTTTTCAAGGACGAAAATTATTGAATTGGCTCCGCGCGAACGTGTGACATAAGAACATAAGTCACAGTATGGCGGTCGTGAAGGCTTCTAAAATTCGATATACATGTATAGATGACAAATTTACTTGCTCATGGCCTTTCCATATGCATAGCATGCATTAAATGCGTCATTCCTATCGCCAAGCGTGGTTGTTGGCGGCCCCTCAAACATATCATTTTCCGCACACCCAAACCCAAACCCTAAACAGCCATAACTTCCTCAATACTTGGAACTGTGTGACCTATAAAGTGTTATGTGACATTTGTGTACATTATGCACGATAGGAATGTAAAAAATATGTATGTGTATGGCTGTAACACCCAAATTTTGAGCCAGGACTGATTTCAGCTCCCCTGTAGTGCCCCCTCCCATGCTAAATTCCCCGAAAATTATTTCCCCCTACATTATGCCACAAAATTAGTTTCTCGTAGTCCAAAATATTATTTTGAATCATGTTTGGGCGATGTACGGCGCTTGGGTACCCGTTGGGATGATTACGAGCATGCTACTTGTGTATGCGTACCGGTACTCTGTCTACCGGGCCCTAGCACCTCGTCCCCACCACTCAATCATGCACCTCCATTATCAACCATGCCCAAATCAGTACGTCTCGTAGTCCGAATTATCATATCAAATCATGCCCGTGCGATATATGGCGCTAGGGCGCCCGTTGGGGCGATTCCTAGCATGCTACTTGCGTACGCGTACACCTGTGCTGACAGCGAGGTCTTAGCGCATGACCGACACTCAGCCATGCATCCCCGACAACCTATAGGCCCAGTTTAATGCTGGTTATAGTCCAAAATATTATTTTGAATCATGTTTGGGCGATGTACGGCGCTGGGTACCCGTTGGGATGATTACGAGCATGCTACTTGTGTATGCGTACTGGTACTCTGTCTACCGGGCCCTGGCACCTCGTCCCCACCACTCAATCATGCACCTCCATTATCAACCATGCCCAAATCAGTACGTCTCGTAGTCCGAATTATCATATCAAATCATGACCGTGCGATATATGGCGCTAGGGCGCCCGTTGGGGCGATTCCTAGCATGCTACTTGCGTACGCGTACACCTGTGCCGGCAGCGAGGTCTTAGCGCATGACCGATACTCAGCCATGCATCCCCGACAACGTATAGGCCCCGTTCAATGCTGGTTATAGTCCAAAATATCATTTTGAATCATGTTTGGGCGATGTACGGCGCTTGGGTACCCGTTGGGATGATTACGAGCATGCTACTTGTGTATGCGTACTGGTACTCTGTCTACCGGGCCCTGGCACCTCGTCCCCACCACTCAATCATGCACCTCCATTATCAACCATGCCCAAATCAGTACGTCTCGTAGTCCGAATTATCATATCAAATCATGACCGTGCGATATATGGCGCTAGGGCGCCCGTTGGGGCGATTCCTAGCATGCTACTTGCGTACGCGTACACCTGTGCTGACAGCGAGGTCTTAGCGCATGACCGACACTCAGCCATGCATCCCCGACAACCTATAGGCCCAGTTTAATGCTGGTTATAGTCCAAAATATTATTTTGAATCATGTTTGGGCGATGTACGGCGCTTGGGTACCCGTTGGGATGATTACGAGCATGCTACTTGTGTATGCGTACTGGTATCTGTCTACCGGGCCCTGGCACCTCGTCCCCACCACTCAATCATGCACCTCCATTATCAACCATGCCCAAATCAGTACGTCTGTAGTCCGAATTATCATATCAAATCATGACCGTGCGATATATGGCGCTAGGGCGCCCGTTGGGGCGATTCCTAGCATGCTACTTGCGTACGCGTACACCTGTGCTGACAGCGAGGTCTTAGCGCATGACCGACACTCAGCCATGCATCCCCGACAACCTATAGGCCCAGTTTAATGCTGGTTATAGTCCAAAATATTATTTTGAATCATGTTTGGGCGATGTACGGCGCTTGGGTACCCGTTGGGATGATTACGAGCATGCTACTTGTGTATGCGTACTGGTACTCTGTCTACCGGGCCCTGGCACCTCGTCCCCACCACTCAATCATGCACCTCCATTATCAACCATGCCCAAATCAGTACGTCTCGTAGTCCGAATTATCATATCAAATCATGACCGTGCGATATATGGCGCTAGGGCGCCCGTTGGGGCGATTCCTAGCATGCTACTTGCGTACGCGTACACCTGTGCTGACAGCGAGGTCTTAGCGCATGACCGACACTCAGCCATGCATCCCCGACAACCTATAGGCCCAGTTTAATGCTGGTTATAGTCCAAAATATTATTTTGAATCATGTTTGGGCGATGTACGGCGCTTGGGTACCCGTTGGAATGAACATTTGCATGCTACTTGAATCACGTTGGATCGCTTGGAATATAATAGGTTTTCACATGGAAGGTGGAAGTTTACAACAATATATACAATTGGTATCATGATACCAAATTGTTCCATGATATGTGAGTGATTAGATATGATGTCTGCCTTCAATTTGAATGCTTTCCCACTTGATTCGGCGGTGTGGTGTGCCTGAAAAAAATTATTGAAAGAGGCATGTCATTTTCGACATATTTGTCAAGCAGGTAATCCGGAAAATCACTGCCCATTGTGTTATATACGTCCAGTGAGAAGCCTCCAAGTGGAATATCGACCAATGGAGCATATGGCAAATTAGTTTAGGTCATAAATGTGCCAAGATATGGATCGACATCGGGGTCCTTTGAGGGGACATACGTCGAGCTCTTGCTTCCTCGAATAACGTACTCCAAAGCAGGAGGGTTCTGGCCCTTGGTCGGGGTCGCCAGGAGGGTCTGGAGGTGGATTACTAGGAGGGCCTGGGGGCGAGTCCCTTGGGCCGGGGTCTCTGCGCTCCGGGTCAGGGTCGCCGCCGCCATGCACTACCGATTCCACCGACTGCCGCCGGCGAGGCACCATCATGTTGAGGGGATTTGGCCGATCCTGAGTGGGAGGTCCGGCGGGGGCGGTTTCAGCAACCGTCAGTGATGCTGGAGAGGCCACGCTGTCAGCGGCGTCCGCCTCGGGTGTTTGGCCCGCTGTCAAGACCCCCTGTGCACTGCTCTGAGGGTCGCCTGGTGGAGAGGGTTCTGCAGATGTCGTCGCACCAGGAGGGGCGAGTCCTCTCGAGAGCACCGCCGAGATGTCCAGGGCCTGCACTGCCGCAAGAACCTCCCTGCGGATGTGCTCACTCCGGCTGCTCGCGTCCGAGTCAGATCCGGACCTGGGGGCGGCCCTCCGTCTGCGCTCAGCCCGCGCATGCGTGCTCCTGCTGCCTCTGGACCCCGTGCTGGTGCGACTGGCGTCCGTGCCGGACTCGGGGTCGGAGTGATCAGGTGCATGGCTCTGACCTGGAATGTACCTGCCGTGCGTCGCGGGGCCCGAGGATACTCTTCGGGAGCGTCGACGCCGGCGGGTCTCTGAGGCTGCTGCCACCGCGGGAAGGTGGCGTACCAAGAGCTGGGCCCCACCCGAGCCGCTCTGCCGAGCTCCGTTGTCGAGAGTCACCTGCAGAGGGTCTGACAGGGCTGCGGCGCTGATGTTGATGAAGACCATGAAGTGCTGCAGCGGTGAGGGATCCGCACCAGATCCATGAAGCGCCGAGGTAGCGCTGGTACCAGCTGCTGGGGCTGCTGTGGTTGATGCTGCGGCTGTTGCTGCTGTTGCAGCAGCTGCTGCTGCTGCTCCTGCTGCTGTAACTGCTGCTGCTGGAACTGCTGCTGCTGTAACTGCTGCTGCTGGAACTGCTGCTGCTGTAACTGCTGCTGCTGCATCGGTTCCAGTGGCTGCTGCTGAAGCCACTGCTGCTGTTGCTGCTGGTACGCGAGCCACTGCTGTTGTTGCTGCAGCTGTTGTTGGAAGGGCGTGGGATATGAGCCCGTGGAGTGGTGCGTCCCCAGTGTGAACGGCACTGGCGACACTCCCCCAGCGAGGGGCGCTGATTGGGGCAGCACCCAACTGACGCCGTTCCATACAGCCTGTGCGGGGGTGCCGTCCGGCATAGTATAGTCAATCCCAGATTACTCCCGATGACCCACACATACGCACAGACATATCGGCTCACGCTGTGCCTCCGGGCACACAACCTCGTCTCGTTCGACCTTGACGACCCCCAGGTTCTGGTGGTGAACAAGGTGAATGGGCTACTATACGACGTGCTTAGCCTCGTCATCGAGAAGCACAGCAGCGCGCACGTCTGGCTGACGGGTACGGACGCATCTGCCGACCGGGATGGGCGGCGGACGCTGGTGGACATCGTGAAGCGCAGCGTGCCGGTGGCTTTGAGGGAGTCATTTCAGCAGGAGCACGCCGCGTTGAGTTATCCCGCAAACGTTGGCCCGCAGCCGATCCTGGAACAACGTTTGGTGCGGGATAACAAAGCAGCCGACTGGACCCCCACCGAGGCCACTAGGAAGCTCAGCCTGTACAGCAGGCTTGACCCGGTGTTCTACGCCGCGGTCAAGGTGCGTTACCCCATGGTGGCCGACCTCGCGTCGGTTTCCCTTGTGGCCTTGCGCTCTTTGGTCGTAGAGATTTACCCGGCATGGGCGCAGACGGACGTCGGGAAGGCCTTCCTGGCCAACCAAGCCCGCAGGTGGTGGCACGTCGGCCCTGCTCACCAGCCAGCAGCGAGCACCAGGCGCTGCTGGACAAGATCAACGAGCTGTCCGCGCTGGTTCAGCGGAGGTACGAGGCGGCTCCGCCGGTGGTGCAGCGGCAGCAGGACCCGCCGCAGCGGCAGCACGGGCAGCGCCGGCAGCAGCGCAGCAGCGCGGGCAGTCGCAGCGGGGCTTCCGCATGGGTGTCCAATCCCCACCGGCAGTGGGCTACGATCGTGACGAGCAGCGGGCGAAGCCGCTTTGTACCCGCTGCAAGAAATCCGGTAAGGAGCTATACCACTTCTACCGCGACTGCCCTCTTGGCGGTCGCCAACATCCCCCCACCTCAGCCGCGGCTTTCTGCGTCCCCATCGACGAGGAGGATGCGGAGGGCGTACATACACTCGCAATGTGTGCTGTTTTTCAGGAGGCAGTAGATGATGGGGCTGAGGCGTTTGCCCGTGCGGCAACGGCGTACGGTCCGCCGGCGGTGCTGTGCGGGGGCGGTTGTTGGGGGCATCGACGTGTCGGCCTACGGCTTCTCCGTTGACGCAGCGCCACCGGTGACGGCTACGGCCGGTGACGACATCCTCCAGCGGCTGGACGACCTCGCGGCGGAGGTCAACGCAGCGGTAGAGCCACAAGTGCATTATACTCACGCATCTTTCCCGCCGCCTGGAGGCATTGAGCCGCAGACTTTGGCTCTGGTGTGTGGCCCCGCCGCAGCGGGGATCACGCCGGAGGAGCAGGTTCCGGCAGGTGGTGCGGCGGCATCGGCATCCGCCGTGCCGGCCCCTGCTATGCCTGTCTCGCAGGGGAAGGATGTGAAACCCGTGCCGCTTCAATCGGCACGGGTGACCGCCACGGCGGCGACGGACGGGGAGTTCGCTGGGTTCGTTCAGACCGTGAACCACGCCGCCATCGGGCAGGTTGACCTCACGGGCTACGACACGGACGACTACGAGGACCTCGCCGACGATAGCTTCATCGTGAAGCCGCGGACTCCGGCCATTTCGGCAAATCGTGCGTCGGAGTCCGCAGCCCACGCACCTCGGTCTGGTGGTGCTTACGCAGGCTGGTCTGGTGGTGCTTCCCGCACCTATGGTTGCGGCAAGCCACCATGGGGCTTCCCCGCTCACGCGGGTACGTGGGGGATGCCCTTCATCCTCTCCTTCCTTCTCTTGATCTCTGTCATGGGAGTGGGTGCCGCCGCCTTTACGGCGGCCAATGACCACGAGCCTGTGCAGGTATCGGGGCAGGCTGCGCCGCAGCCTGTGCTGTGCAGGGGAGGCCTGTGTGTCTACCCGAGCATCGAGGAGCTGAGTCCCGACACTTTGGACGCGGTGCTTGCATCTCTCGGTGGCTGTGATCCCTCCGCTGTGCCGCCTGACCGCCACCTGCGGGAGTGGTGGAAGCAGGGGGTCCCGGGTTATTATGTCTTCCAGTATGACCCTGGCCCACTTCTGCCTCTCGGTGGGGCTCCACCGTCTCCGGACGTGCAGCCCTCCTCCGTCTGACATTGACGAGGACGAGTCTGCTATTGACTAGTTCTGGTTCTGGTTCTTCTGGCGGTGCACCACTTTAGTGGTGGTGTGCTGAGATGTACTTTGACCTCAACATGGTCTTCAATTTGGTTTAGGTTTCTACTTTGACACCTTTGAAATCTTCAAACTGACTTGCTGACACAGAGCCTTTCAGTACTGTAGTTTAGCGGGACCTGAGTGCCTGTATATTTCTACTCTTGTGCCAGCTAGAGATTTCCAATTTGTGTATCAGAATAGCGCAGTTGGATTAGCAGTTAGGACTTGTCACCCTGGCTCCTGCGCCCTAACATTGTCTTACATTTCTGACTTACCTGTCAGTCACCACCCACAGTGCTGGGGTGGTGTGCTGAAATCTGTATAGGCAGCCCTGACCGGGAGTCCCGGTGCAGGCCCCTATGACAGATTCCTAGGTAGCCAACACTGGACTGTGTGACAGAGACGGTGAAATAACACGATATATATTCGACGACGGTGGGATATATACGCGGTTATTCAGTCTCCACAACGCTGTGAAGCTGACACGAGATGCTCGGGTGGTTTCAGAGTCTAAGATGCATGAAAATAAAATACAGGGGGTTTTATTTTCCCCACCACTGATGACGGATCTGACCTGGCACCTTGGGTCGAGGGGTGACAGAAAGACCAGAGCTCCCTCCCCCCAGGGGGGTGGAAGTCTGTGTCTCCATGACACCACCTCACCCCGAAGAGGTGAGGTGCCAGACCAGGCATGCAAGCCAGAAACCCTAACCCTAAAGCATACAAATTGTCACATGCCCAATGGGACCTTTCTCAGTCCAACTAGTTGCGGATCCCCGCTTGGGCGTTGGCCTGGAACAAGCTACCGGCTAAGAGGCGAGGCACTGACATCTCTAAGGCATTGCTGAAGTCTACTGTAGAAATAGAGGTCCCCACATGTTGGCATCGGCGATTGGCGGTGACGTGGAGCTCGATGTTCAGTTGGAGTTGCTGGCAGACGCGTTCAGGGACGGAATCCAAGGGGTGGTCCGAAAGGCCGGCCAGTCAACGAAGTCCTCGTCCTCGTGCTGCACGATGGAGAAAGCCGCGGGCGCGTCGCGATCGTCCCCGCCGCAAGGCGTGGGTGCCCCCTGAGGAGGGTCGATGCCACGATGTGGATGCGGCTCTACCGGGTAGCGGACAGACATGGCGGCCGCGTCAGGTGGAGGAGCCGCATCCTGCGGTGCAGGCTCGAGTGCGCGGAGGGCGTGGGCCTGCGGCGCGTCCGAAGGTGGCCATGCGGACATGGGAGGGGGCTTGTGGGGAGCACAAGGAGCGAGGGCGGGAGCACGCCCCGGTGCGAACGCCTGGATGCGCACGTAGGGGCAGACGCCGTCGGTGTCCATGTGGCCGGTCGTGACGGCCCACAGTCGGAAGCACGTCACGCACGGCATGCCGGTGCCGTCCCAAACGAGGTAGCGCCCGCCACTCTCGTTCTTCTTCCATGTGCCCTCCGGCGGGATGAGATTGCGCCTGCCAAGGGCGTAAACAGACCCGACAGGCTCCTTCCCGCCACCACCACCGGTACGGAGTGAGGGAGGCAAAGTTGAAGTTGTTGTTGGTGCCAAGCTCGCGCAGCACCACCAGATACAATGGCGTGACATAGGGTGACTTGGCCCCGGACGATCGGAGGACGGTAATATAGAGGTCCTCCACAAGGCTGCGGTCGGAGTAGTCAGCGTGCAGGCGGCGATGCTTGTCCGCGAGGGTGCGCACGCCAGCCAGTTGGGGGGGCGGGCTCGATGGTCTCGTCAATCACGGTCGAGCGAAGGCGGACCCAGAAACGGTGCGTGTCGGGGTCGCCAATGCCCTCCACATGGTAGCGCAGGCGCTGCAAAGCGCAACGCCCGTCGTGCGGGAAAATGCAGGCGGACTCCTCGTAGAGGGAGAGCGCCATGCCACGAAGCACAGTAGGTAGCACAGTAAAAATAAGCTCGTTGATGGTGTAGTGGTAGACGTCGTACTCGAAGTCCAGATCCAGAAGTTTGAAGACCTCGTCGCGGGAAATAGGGCCGAAGACGTGGGACATGTTCGCCAACAGTACGGCGAAGTCAGTCTCGGAATCAGGTCCATCCAAGGAGAGGCCCACGTTCGACTTGAATCCATGGGAGCGAAGGAGCTTGGCGAGCTCCTCCCCATAAGCGAAGGCGTAGTCCAATTTCTCAGTAAACTCGGCACGTTGGGAAGCTCGTACAGGCGTGGATGCCCATATGCTGCTGTCGTGATGGAACTCGACAACAATGGGTGAACGCGATACCGGCGTAGGGCGGGTAATGAGCGTCGACATAGGCACCACCGGGTCGCCAGACGAATCTCAAGACGGGATGGAGGCACTGGGGGTAGGGGAAGCCCCGCCCGTGGGTCGGGCAGCGCGAAGGCGGCTGGCAAGCGTAATGCGTTCCGCGGACATACAGTACTGTAGTTGGAAGTACGTAACGCGAAATGTTGAAAAAGTTGGTGTGACAAAGGTCGATGTGGTCGAGGACAAAGTGCTCGAATAATTTCCCGGTGTCAAAGGGCACGCGGGGTGAAGATGGTGGCGAAGAGGACGAAGGTGCTCTGCCAAATCACGCGAAAAGGGACGCGCGAACCGCACAAGGTACGGGATCAAAGAAAATGAAAGCGTGAGCTAACTCGCCAGTGGTGAGGCCCAACACCTGACAGAGACGGTGAAATAACACGATATATATTCGACGACGGTGGGATATATACGCGGTTATTCAGTCTCCACAACGCTGTGAAGCTGGCACGAGATGCTCGGGTGGTTTCAGAGTCTAAGATGCATGAAAATAAAATACAGGGGGTTTTATTTTCCCCACCACTGATGACGGAGCTGACCTGGCACCTTGGGTCGAGGGGTGACACTCAGAAAGACCAGAGCTCCCTCCCCCCAGGGGGGTGAAAGTCTGTGTCTCCATGATTGTGACTGATCCGTAAGCCTGTACTGTGACACAGTGTCGCAATCGGTTGCAAACCGATCTCGATGGGACCAAATGAGCATATCCTACCAACAGTGCCGGTTTGCCTCGGTTTAACTGGTGCCATCTACTTGACGGTATCGGTCCCGAACGGTTTAATGCTGGATGATGTCCTATCGGTATCGGTTGCTTACGGATCAACGTGCTGCAATATACCGGGAAGATCGGTTCTACGCAGTTCTAAAGTCTAAATCTACCGATACTATCGGTTCTACACGGTTCAAAAGTCTAAATCTACCGTGAATGTCGTGTGAATATATTGTTCCAATTGCATATAATGGTCATGTATGCCTCTTACAAATCACTGCCTAGATTATTGTGGGCATGAAAGTCTGCAAGCAGGCTACCGGCACTACTAAACGTGCACTCAACATTTGACGAGGTTGCATTCAAGCAACCCACATCTGCACGAAAGCACGCGCAGTGCACTCGCAGAGCTGCTCGATGATCTCGGAGACCACGACGTACACGCATGCCAGCGAAGACAGCCAGGCAACAGATATTTGAACGAAAGGAAACCCGCCGGCAGTCGAATAAAATAACATACATGTGACTACATTTGGGGACATACTTGTAAACTGCGATTCGTGCCCTTTGATGGTCCTCCTCGTCGGTACCGTCTTCATTGTCAGGTTGTTCAAGCACCTCCACAGAAGGAACGGCCTTGATGAAACGAGTATCGGCATCTACTTTGGACCTTTTATCGGTTTTAATTCCAAAATGAGGTTTATGAAATAATTGCTAGAAAAAAGTAACAGGTGCAGATTTCGGTCGTGAGTTAATTTTTCTTTTTAATTTTAGGTTTTAACTTTTCGTTTTCCAACGGCTCCGAATTATATAATTCCTACTATTTTTTCTACATTTATGGCTCTAACAGACTATTGGGGATAGGTGAACCAGTATGCATGTTTTTAGACGGTGTTTTTCTGTTACTATTCTCGGTTTATAGACGACGGGTGACCTGCCACGTCATCATAACGCGCAGTGTAATGCAGACACGTGGCAGCCACGTAGGTTGCGATATGCGTTTATGCGGTACGGTATGCCTTCATTATGCGGTTTGCCATTGTGGTTCGAGTGATCATCGAGCAATCAACGGAGAGAGATATCTTTTTTGGATTGGGTGTGTTCATAAACACAAGCCCCGCGTCAAAAAACGCGGCTATACAACTATCATCACACGGGTATTGTTGCATGAACGGTGTATATTCGTTTAATTACAAGTAGAATGTTTGCTAGTGTTAGTAGTGTTACAATATATATATGTCGCAAAAGCCATAAGTCAGCTGGTCGTACAACATATCATAGCGTTACTATTACATTGCAAAGTACGTAAGTTGCTACCAGGCAAGCGATCTCGAATTAGTTCATTCCACGCCTTTCAGACGCCGGAAAGTAATGGTCTACTAATCTATCAGCTCCCAGTATACTCCGTCTTCGTCGTCCATTGCTTCCTCGCACATGAATATTTCGTAAGAACAACGCATACACGCGAAATGTTCGGTATGCTCATTTATCGCAACAAGATGCGAACCAGCATTAAACCATATGCGAACGTTTGCAGGAAGGTCGCAATAATCGCATTTCATGACGAGTTTGCCTGAGCGTGGTCAGCTGTTAGTTGCTAGTGTCAAGCTGGGGTGGCACGATGGTGAGCGTAAGCAGCAAATGAAGGCTAAATAAGAGATATTGAGCTTTTATACCTGCTCAACTAAGGCAATCGCAACTGATATAGTACTCGTCGAAAGGTGTCGTTTCGTCATTCTGGTACCAACAGACCAATAGGCGTACAACGTCGACTGGAATAACCATTAATCGCGGAGTCATCCACGCTTCACCCCGTGCATATTCAGCGCGATCGGGATAGCGTTCCGGCTCTACCAATTCAAAAAAAACAGATAAAACCGAGTTCGTCGGGTAAAGCGCCACATAGCCATTATCAGATCATGCCTGTGAGGCATCGGCGGGCGGCGGACAGGGCGGTTTGCCATCGTTGCCAAAGTCCACTGGTGCAAATTGCATTCGGGGCATGGCATGTGCACCATCACATGGCGATGAATGGCATCTACATCGATACTGGCACGATTCCGATGCACACCAAACCTTAACACTGGAGGCATCACGAGTTTCCAGAGGCGCGTCGCTCACTCTCTGGTAGGAGGTGGCAGGGGTGGCACGATGGTGAGCGTAAGCAGCAAATGAAGGCTAAGTAAGAGGTATTGAGCTTTTATACCTTAGTCGGAGTCGGAGTCGGACAGCAACTGTGGGACTTCGGTATCCTGCCAGAACTCGCAATCCGCGCCAATCTTGGGCCAACATTTGTCCGCGCCAATCTTATCTTGGCCAATCTTGGCATCATCCAACCATGGCATCCAAGCGAGAATGTATTGTTGCCTATGTTCTTGGCATGTATGCAACATGCCCTACTGCCCCCAGAATGAGAATGAGGAATTTTGACTATCTTCCTCATGGTATGACTGTTCGAATGTTGTGGAGGAACTACAATGAATGTTATATGTGCAGGAATGCGGAAGGCAACAAATGCACGTTGGGGTATTTTCGATGTGTGTTTCGAAACGACCTTGCCCTTCGGTTCAAGTTCCGACAGGTTCAGCCGTAACGTTACCGTCAACGTTACCTGTCGCGGCAATTGAAACCACGGCGGCTACGAGTCAGAATGTTATCTTGATTCCACTTTGATTTCGAGCACTTAGGATTGCAACCTCCCGAGGGTTTTCGACTACTTTTCGATAAGAATAGTATACTTAAATTGCAAGTTCACATTAGATACTTACACTAATGTATTATTCTGCTAGCTTAATACACCAACACTTACCCTTATTTATGTGCTCCTAGACATCCTAGACAATTATTTGGTGTATATAGATTAAATTTGTATGATGATATAATAGATTTGTGTATCATATGCTAGTACCCATCTCAGTTGCAACTTGTTTTCTGGGAATTGAAGCATCCGAATATGCACATCCATAAACGTGTACCGTGCATACTGACCTAAATTGCACATGGATGTACCCATATTTGCATACGGGAATCGGCGACTATGTAAGTGATCCCGCATGTGCGAGATATACGAATTTGATTGGACCAAAAGTACACTACTCTTGCACGACCCGCGGTCCACTCACGACCAGGTACAAAAGCTCTTGCCCGACCCTTGAAGATTCATTTCCCCTTGTTTCTTCTAACATACGCACCTTCAACCATACCTTCAAACATCTGCTACTTACCTTGAAAGCATTGCCATCTGCAGGTATTATAGCTCCACATTTATCCTCACAATATATATTTTCGACTTTTGCTATGGGCGACGCTCGCTTCAACTGCTAATCACCTTGCAAGCATTGTTATCTACAGGTATAAAATCCTGCAATATCGTGGCCACGTTATGCCTTCAATTCTACGATTCGGAGTTTATGGGACACCCGATGAAGATCGTGATGAAGCCAGTGCAGACGCTATCAATACACATGGAATGGTCCACCTGCGATGTCCTCAATGCAATGTAGACCGCTGGATGATATGTAAGTTCTTAAACACCTACGAGGACAGACATACGGGACACCGACAGGACTTAGGGATCGTTTGGTGGCGCTACACCCGGAGAATTCGGAAATACATGTTTTTTGACCTTCAAGAACCGGAACTCTATCCCGACCAGAGCCCAATAGGGAACGAATGCGGATTACCCCAAGGACACTGGTCATTCCAATCGACGTCACTTGGGCGCTTATTATTACGCGGCATCAACGAGAAGAGGAAATCGACCTATATTGCGTGCGATGCAATTGCCTTGACCAATAAAGCTCTGCCATTTATGTTCTCCGATAGAGCGTCAACATTGCCGTCAACGTTACCTCGCTATCGAGGGAATTAAAACCTACAAGTACCGCAAATAATTGTGGATTGAAGATATAGATTCCAATGTATCAGCAATATAGTAGCCTTAGCACGGTGAAATGATCGAAATCTCTTGCCTAGAAGACATCATAGACAAATATTTGGTGTATTTTGAATAAATTTGTATGATGATATAGATTTGTGTATCATATGCTAGTACCCATCTCAGTTGCAACTTATTTTACGGGAATTGAAGCACCTGAATACGCACATTCATAAACGTGTACCGTGCATGCTGGCCTAAATTGCACATGGATGTACCCATATTTGCATACTTGTACATGATATGCACGCATATGAGCAAAAATGCAACAAAAAAATCTACCGGGACTCGCCGAGTACGAAAGCATCATGCACAAATAAATAATTCGAGTAATATTTTGTAATAAAAATTGCGGGACGACTTACGTGTCGCTTACGTGTCGCTTACGTGGCACATTTCAGATGACGTGGCAATAACTTTTAGACGACGAAAATTGTGTCAAAATGAAGGTTTTTAGACGACGATCGAGATTCATTCATTCCCAATAGTCTGTTCTCTCACAATTCTCATCGGCGTCCTCTTCGCCATACAGTATCGAGAATGCGAGCACGGTTCATTGATGGCTAACACACCATCGGGATCGGGACAATGCGGTTCAATTTCGGGAAAATCTCATCGGGATCGGGATGAGACGGATCAAAATTTCTCAACCCCCCGTCGGGATCGGTGCCGTCCGGATCGAAAGCACCCAGGGTCCTGTCGGGGACAGTTGATGACGGATCATCGAGCAGGATTAAAACCGTCGTCGGTATTTCGGTTTCAACCGAAACCGATTGCGACACTGCTGTGACACATCAAGGTGTCACAGGTAGCTAGGACCGAGACCGTACCGACTTCGAGACCGTTCTGGGTATATCTAGCTTAGGGTTTATTTCTTATGAGAGTCTATCTATATTGAGTTCACTGACTGTCTGATATCTTTGAACTAGGATATTCCAGTATACTGTAGTGGTAATAGCTACTCCCCTTCGCGCTTGACACGAGACGGATCGAGATGCCCACATGCACATCGCAGTAAAATGGTGAAGCGAGCGCGAGCGTTAGGGCCTAGCGGGTAACGCCGTTAGCGGAGCGGGGCGGGGGCGGACCGCGGCGGTGGAGCCAGGTAAGATATCTTCCGTTGAGCTGGTACGGCCCCAAATCAAAATTTGTTTCGGCCCGCCTTCGGCCCGCCCGGTCCAAACTACAAAATGCCCGCCGCAGGCGCGAACATTTTAATCTTAAGTCTGTGAAAATGCAAACAATCGCAAAATTTTCATCAAAATTTTAGAAGTTTGCGCCAAATTGGTTCCGCCCCAAAGCAATTTCTCTTTCGGCCCCTCTTCGGCCCGGGCCTCATTTTGGCGACTCAGTTCGGCCCGGGGCCGACCATGCGGCCAATTGCGGTAAGATATCTTCCCTGGGTGGAGCCCCCGCGACGCGAAGCGGGAGCGACGAGGGCTTCGCTGTTATAACATATAAGGATGTTGGCACCTTCGGTGCGTCGGCTGGGAGCGCATGCATGCGAGCAGCGTTCATCATCATCATCGATCATGCCTATGCGTGTCTACTCTGGCTGAGACCAGAGTTTACGAGCTGCGGCCGCTCGGCGCGGCCGATCGCGATTTTCGACACGACAAGAATGGAAAGCAGCTCGTAAACTCTGGTTCTTTTCGTGTTTTGGGCTGAATTTCGCTACCTTTTTTCTTCCGAACTGCCGCACGGACCGCAACAGAACGGATTTTCGACACGTTATTGAGATGTCTAGAATTTTTTGTGGGACCTCTAGCGATCATTTTCCAAGAGTTAATACCCCATAGATACGCTTAGAATTTATCTTGTGTCTTTAGACCGTAAGCATCCTTGAGAATGGTCGCTCCAAAAGCGCGTTTTGCGCACACGAAATGCGTGAGTGATTGGTGGCGTACAAGCGCAAATCTGCACGGGTGGATGCGCGCGACCGCGGAATACTAGTCCTAAGGTGAAATATTTTCCACTTTTCCTTGTCGCATCCTTCACATATGCGCGTGGGTATGGAACTATACATGGCTGATAGGTTAATTCTCTCTCCATAGGATTGGCGCACCAAACCACGCCTAAAAACGTCCACACCTCATGAAACCACGCGCTTAATAGCTCTTTCGAAAGGAAACACCTTCCCCTATAATATGCATACCCCCCTTGCTTCATTAAACCTCATTATCTTTACGTTATTGGCCATGGCTGATTGGGTTGTTGGGCAGGGGGGGGCTACACCTAGGTGGACAAGATTGGCCATAGCATCTTCCACACCTCATGAAACCTCACACTTAATAGCTCTATCGAAAGGTAACACCTCCCCCTATAAGATACATACCCCCCTTGCTTCATTAAACCTCATTATCTTTGCGTTATTGGCCATGGCTGATTGGGTTGTTGGGCAGGGGGCGGCTACACCTAGGTGGACAAGATTGGCCATAGCATCTTCCACACCTCATGAAACCTCACGCTTAATAGCTCTATCGAAAGGTAACCCCGTTGAGCAGGGCAAACCGTGATGCTCATGAAAACGTTTATAGTGTTCGAGACATTTGGGGTACCCGCACTCGTACGAGCGAGTATTGGAAGCCGATCGAATATGTGCTATCCCGTTGTATGTCGCAATTTCATCCCCATGAGGACATCCCTACCCCTACATTTGGGTCCATGCTCAACTGGTTCGCTCACAAGTATATGCGGCACACGATCAATGGACCATGTATCATGGATCATACATGGATCATGTAGAGATGGAAATGATAGCACATGTTTGTTGCTATACTCGGCACAAGATTTTAATAAGCTTGCTTCGTCCCTTACTAACGCACAAACGCAAGATGTGGGTCATGAACGCTTGAACATCATGAAGGAATATTGTGATGAGAAAAAGATATGCCGCCACAAGAAGATAGCGATGTATTTTGGAGATGCGAACGTCGGAAAGGCGAATTGCAGTAGCAAGTGCGACATTTGCAGGGCAAGGGAACGTACGACTTCAAAGAAAAGGAGAAAGTCAGAGCCGGTAGTACCGATCACGGCGCGTAGCCGAAGTAAGAAGGCTAGAAAAAGTATGTAACTCGTTGAAGTGAACATCATCAATATCTGTTTGTCTATATAATTGTATATATCGACATGTTGGGTGAAATGGATATACGTGGCAACATATTAGCGTAGCATAGTTGATTCCGAAAGTGGGAGTGTTTGACTCGACTAGGGAGGCGAGATATTTCATATGCCTAGAGATGAAATTTAACGTAACCATGTGCATACGGGAGATGGGGGTGAAAATCCAGTTTGGAATGATGGTTAGATGATCGAAAATAGAGGATCCATTGAAAAGTTATGCACTTTGTAAGATTTACAGTTTTGTTGTCTGCCAGTGTTAGTGCGGTTTACTGTAAAAATCCTATTACCAGTGTTTGTGAAGAGCCTAATGACTTTTTGACCCCGCTCCAAGCAGAACATCTGCTTGTCTAAACATATTCTCGGCCCTGTAAAGTTTTTAAAGCATTCGGAGAACCTTTTTTTTGGCCTCACGAAAAGTACCAAAGCCTCCGGTGTTATTCAGAAAAATAAAAAATCCTTAAAAAAGTGAAAAAAAATCGCGTCCGGAGGCTCGGCTCGTGGTCTCAGCCAGAGTAATGCGTGTCGTGTGTCCGAAGGTCGTATTTGGGTATGTTGTCTGCTCGTCTCGGCAAGCGAGGGAATTCCGAATCGGAATGGTATGATTTTTTTTTAAAGCATAAAAGAGAAAAGACCTTGCGTTGGAGATTCATAGTAACCGTTTCAATCTGTCGAATTCTCAGATAATCAAGACGAAATAAGGGGGCGCAGCTCGTCCATGCGCAAGTTGCCTCACTTCAGGTGCGAACTGCAACAACCAGGTGCTATTGTGTTAATGTAAACTCTTGCCTGCGAACAGAATAATGCCGGCAACTAATCTGTTCAAGCTACTAATGCGTTTTCCATTTGCAGACGTCTCGCATCACGTGGAAGAATGCCAAAGATTGCTGCGCTGGTTTGCGTCTTCACCTCGATAGCAGTCGTCTTCGTTCTCTCAGATCCTTACAAGTGGTTCGGACCGTTCCTACCGGCTTATCAACTGTTCCGGGGCTTGTATCGTTGTGCGCACTTTGTTTCTTTGAGTGAAAAGTCTAACGAAACATACGGTTGGTAAGATATGGCGCTCACCCTTATCTTGATCTGGGAGCTGGGGGATTTTGTTTGCGTTTGCAGGTGGAAAAGTTCCGAAGATAAGTCGTTGGCTCCTATCACCACCTTTACCGCCGATCAGCTTGTGGTAGAAGCCCAACCCTTAGATGTCTTTAGGAAATTCCGTAGAGCTCTCTGGCAACTCGCACGTTTGAGGGAAGCGGAGGAGTCCGAAGAGCTCTCAGGCAATTTGCATGCTTGAGGAAAGTTGGGTCACAGTTATCGCCTGCTTTATGTAGTGGTCACACCGCTACGAGCCGCGTCAGTTTTTCGCTTTAATGATTCTGCAAATTTCGTGGCAAGCGGAACACTGTTGATCTTCAGACTTTGAGCTCTTGAGTGCGGGCCAACTTTAAGTCGAGCGCACATCATCTCCATGTCAGCAACAAAGATGCACTTGCAACACCTTTGCGCCTGTCAGCTCTTTCATGCGCGCAGATAGCGAGCAACGGTTTGACTCGGTTCAGGGAATATGTCTCTGCGTTTAACTCGTAGAACGCTGTTTCCTTCTCATTCCTGCCAATTTGTCTGGAACAGGGTTTAGAGCCAAGTATTGGCGTGAAGGAGATAACCGTACAACATTTCGACAGCATGATCAAAACTGGTCAGCCTGCTGTACTTTGTGATCCCATATGAAATTCGGGAACAGCGCTTAGCTCTTAAACTCGACTCGAAGAACGTTCTTTCGTGACTATTCGAAAAGCGACCCACTGATTACTTCAATCGCGAGCATTAGAATTCTGTTAGCACCCGACGAAATAACAACGAAGGTCGTACACCTCAAACCGTGTGTTAGCTGAAAATAGCATAGCCATGGATATCCCCAACGATTCCCTCGACCTCGGTGAAAGGTTTCAGCTATTTTGACTTTCCACTTTCTGCAACATATTGTAGCCTGTTTCCTCGACGACGATTGGTGTCCATGCTCCTGGTCACAGAACCAGGAGGGCTTGCCACTCGCAAGGCTGAGGAGCGCCGGGTCTTTTCAGGACACTACGTGAGAACGCATACCGAGAGGGGCTGACATGTGGGCGACGTCTCTTCTGTGAGCAATGCAGCCAAAGCCACCGATCGCAAGCGTAAGATGGTCGACTTGACCCAAGATCCTGCACGCAATGACCTGCAGGTGAATGCAAAAAGTGCATTGACCTGAAATTATCACTGTGACGTGATTTTGCCAAGAGCTTGTCTGGCTTTTCGAGCTTTTATCCGGAAACGCCAAGGGTTACAAGGGTGTCGGAACAGTCTGGGACGAGACCCCAAGGGTTACAAGGGTGTCGGAACAGTCTGGGACGAGACCCCAAGGGTTACAAGGGTGTCGGAACAGTCTGGGACGAGACCCCAAGGGCTACAAGGGTGTCGGGACAGTCTTTGTTCCGAAGTGTAGGCTAGTCTGTCCACTCCCCGCGTGCCGATAGTAAAGGTAGGAGGATAAGCCACGTTTCAACTGAGTTCGAAGTTGAGTGTAGTACACTGCAGACTATGATGAACACTTGGATCGAAGGTTCATACTCCCCTGTTCATCTCCACCGCGAATATGCCGAAACGTTCGTTGTCCTTCACGGGGCCTTACTCTTCTTCACCTTCGATCCAGATGGGTCCTCCCCGCTGGTGAGCAGGCTGGCCTCTTAGCTCTTTCACCCCCAAAAACCACGGTTCTTGACTCTCTCTCCTTCGATGGACCTTTGAGTGCACTTTGCACGGAAATCTTGGCACTAGTTGCACGGCGATATTTGGCAGAAGCTCGGCTCGGCCACGTTTTCAGTAACACTGCGAACGACTGAATAGAAGGATGCCATGCGTCCATCTATAACGCTTACTGACGCCTGTGCACATGTGTCTGATGTAGTAACAGTGTCATATTCTATCGCCCACTGGCAACGCACGAGCCATAGTTGTCGAAAAAGGAGAGTGGCATGCGATGACCGCTGCACCAACATCATTGGGATATCCGGGTACGTCACTTGGACTCCCGGATGCGTCTTTTGAATACCTAGTCACATCACGCGGATACACGGATATGTCACTTGGATACCCAAATGCGTCACTGGAATATCCAGGTATATCACTTGGATACCCGGATACGTCACTTGGATACCCAAATGCGTCACTGCGATATCGGTGTATCACTCATACCCAGGTATATGTCACTTGGATACCCAAATGCGTCACTGGGATATCCGGGTATATCACTTGGATACGGATGCCTCGCTGATGCTAACGTCGTCCTGGGATACCCAGGTGTATCACTCATACCAGGTATATTTCACTTGGATACCCAAATCGTCACTGGGATATCCGGGTATATCCCCTTCGATGCACGGATCGTCACTTGGATACCCAAATACGTCACTGGGATATCCGGGTATATCACTTGGATACACGGATACATCACTTGGATAACCAAATGCGTCACTGGGATATCCGGGTATATCACTTCGATACACGGATACGTCACTTGGATACCCAAATGCGTCACTGGGATATCCAGGTGTATCACTTGGATACACGGATAGGTCACTTGGATACCCAAATGCGTCACTGGGATATCCAGGTGTATCACTCGCATAGCCAGGTATATTTCACTTGGATACCCAAATACGTCACTCGAATACCTGGGTACCATCGGAAACTTTGAACCAAATAAGCGGATAAGTAGGCCATTAATAGCCCTTACCTTTCAGTGCCTTGCACTTTGTATTCACATTAACCATGGTTGTGCGCTAACCTTGGAATTCTTGCTTCTAAAGTAAATTGAAGTCGGAAGCCAATGCACAGTCAGAGGCTTTGTCTAAGTCGACGTATAAACTGCGCATCAAACATGGCCTGTTTCTCAGAAATATGCTTATGCGACTTGAAGAAAGGTCAATAAAGGGAATTTCACATCACTGTTGACAACTTCGTGTACCAACATATCCTCTGCCGTTTGTGCCAGGTGAGGCAATAGTTTTTGAGACAAGTGGTCATAAATTTGACTTGTCGGTGCCAACAAAGGTGAGTGTCTATCTCGATGTTTTTGTTTTCTATGGTTTGTTGGCTCTCGCTGTAGAAGAAGCTTGTTTTCTTTTCTCAACTTGCAACTCGGTCCCTATGTAGTTCACGTATGCGCTTAGCATCGGATATCAACATGTGAGCTCCTGTGCTTCAAGAAAGGGGAACCCTCCTCTTTATCCTCTTTTAATTGGTATAGATCAGGTCCGATTCATCAAGTTTGTGAGCTTCACTGGGTGGGAATGTAGATGGGAAACTCGTTGTCGCTGTTCCATTTGACCACTACTGCAATTAATGATTATCCTTGTTTCTAAGGGCGGCTTTTAGGATGTTGCCTTATCAACCATACTGGAATTTATCTTATGTTGGAGTGACTCCACGCCGCATGCAAACTTCGTGATAAGATATCAACATGAGGATTTAGTTACCATCAACATAAACAGCCTAAATAGGTGGTGCTGTCTTTGATGTTTTCGACATATTATGAAGATTCTGAGATTCTCTTCTCTTCTGCGATGCTGCCGGGTATAGGTGCTGGCTACTTTTGCTCCTTCTGGACCTGGTGGCATTGAGGGTGATCCCAACTATTTTGCAGCGAAGCTGATACCACTTTGCAAGACCAATGCATAAGGAAAACATTCCACGGCTCTTCATGTGTGATCATGTTTTCTCAATATCTTGGCATATGTCTTCTTTACATAAATGTGTAATTGGCATGGAATGTACCAAGGATGTTTTTTACAAGAGCCGCAATTCGCAACTGGGGAGGCGAGTGACATCGATAATCAGTTCACATATGTTCATCGTTCATATATAGGGAAACATGGTTTGGTGGTGTGATGTTGGGCAGATTTGATTCATGAAGAGCCGTCATTGTATGTCCAGGTGACATTTGCAAATTAGGGTCACCATTATTTTTTGCTGGTAGGTACCATGAGCAAATTGCGCGATGTAATTGAGTCTACAGTGTTTTCTTGTGTAATTGCGAGTTATCCCATATGTGCCTTACTTGTCGGGGAGGATTTTGTATGTTGGTGGTTTTTTATTATCCCATCACAGCATCAAAATTATGGAAGTCTGAAATTTTGTGAGGAGACCAATGTCAATACTAAGTGCACGCATGGCCATTTGTTCATAGGAGGCCATGGTTGGAAGGACGTGTAATTTCGGGCATTTTTAGTTTTGGGGGTTTGCTCGAGTGCGTGGATAGACCTTATTAAAGTTGTGTATAAGTATATTTTACATAGTAATGACAGCGTGCATAAAATCATGAGATTTTGTGTTTATTGTGTTATGCATATGCAGAAATGTAAGCAAGTGCATTGGCATGATTCCACAAACTATTTTCGCGCTGTTGCAGAGCATTTTGTGTGTTTTTAACTTATTCTGCACCTTCCTTCTTTGGTGAAGGACGGATTGAGAAAAACTGGATGCCGTGTGATAAGTGTCGTCATAGCACGATTATGCCAATGGGTTTAGTAACAGTCGATTGACATCATGGAGGTATTCGATGTGAATTCTGCGTCTTATAGAACTGGATAACTCTCCCGTTTTTTGTCATGCAGTCGATTATTTAGAATGTAAGAACGGTACCTTACCAGATATCACGGCATGCCTATAAACTCATCCACAAGTGATTCGTCATTTGAAGTCCCAACATCCTGCTGATATATCATAGGCGGAATTGTGCCATGTCCCTTTGGTGCTCTGATCAATTCCGATTTATGATGATCCATTTGTTGTCACCGTGAAGTGCTTGGCATCTTGAGTTAGAAATTGGCAGTCCCCACACATATACGTAAAAACCTTTTCATTTTATTACGTGTTTGTATATATATATATCGCTCTCTCTCTCAGAAAGCACGAGCCAGTAAATTCCAACGTTTAATCAAGCTTAGCAACAAACACTTGGTTGATGAGAATTATCAGACACCATTGTGTACACGCAAAATGAATACCAATATTATGGCACGGAGCCTTGAGTTATTTTCCACTGATGTGATGATGGTGACTTGCACAAAATAGTATCGGATGGCATTTGTGCTTGCTGGACAGCACATCCGGCATCAATAACTGAGATGTTTGCTGCATGGATTTATGATGCATTGGATCCCTGTGAACATTATACGATCACGGTTTGCTCATGGTTGCGTGTGTGAATATAGCTAGGGCACTTCTCGTTGTTGTTGATTTGGATTTGACGATGAAGCGTTGAACACCTGCAGCTTTTGCAAAAATGACGTGCATTGAGTGTTATTAGTGTACGAAGCAAGTATCCTTTCTGAGTGAAAGTCGGTTGTGATTTTTACAGCAGGTATGCCTGACTGCCTCATCACGTTTATCGGTTTGATGCTGGTTGGCATGCTTCGTCACATGACGCCATAAGCATCAGCGCGGACGTAGCTTTCTCGGGATGCTTATTACTAGCATATGATGCTTGAGGGCATCCTCTCAGCAAGCTACCAATTTTGAAACTGGGAGTGAAAATTCTTGGGCCATATACACAATCTCACGTGTAGTATAGTGCATGTAAAAAATAACATGATTCACGCTACATGAATGTTGTTGCTGGGGCGATGCATTCGTACTTACATTTTGAAGATTCTCAGTCGCAGAGAATATCTTCACTGCCTTGTGTTGCAGATCATTGAGCATATTTTTCAAGTCAAGATTGCGGCGATTAATGTCTTCATGCAACGATACAACTTTGCCATAAATAGAGGAGACCGTCCCATCCAATTTACTGCGATGCAAACACAATCAGTAATGTGATAATCACATATGACGGCATTGACAAGTTATTGCAACCTGAACATTACCACCACCCTGTACTTCTCCAGCAAAGCGTTGGGCCATTTGATACCGCTGCGGGATCTATATCCATTTATATGACACACACGGGACAGTCTGGCTCGGATAACTTGATCAAATGTTATAGGACGTTGAATTTCAAACTTGTTGCCCTGTAAACCGTTTGGGCGGTGGATTTGGGCCTTTACACGTCAGGAAGGTGGGGTGGGGGAAGTTTGAACTTTGACTGAGAAACCTTAATATAACAAACGTTTTTATGGCGCAAATGTGGGGCTTTTGGGGGCATTTTCAAGGTGGGGAGGGGAGCGCCTTCGGCCCGGCAAGGTGGGGGGCTGGCTTTTCGGCCCCAATAAAGGTGGTGTAGGGCAGGGCTTTGGGTCAAAACCTCCAAACGATGCATAGGGAATGTTAAAATTCTAAATTAACATCCTATTATAAGTCCGGACCTTTACACTTAGCACCAACTATCTAAGCTCAGCTGTGGCTAGGTTTCAGCACTGACTGCGACAGTCAGAGTCGCCCATGCTAAAATCAGTATTCGACTCGGTTGGTCTGGTCTAAAACACCACCCATGGCGGTGAAATATAATGAGCTACTATCGTGCTGCCGACCCTAAAACACAGAGTAATTTTGTGTACGGGAAATGACAGGGCTATATCAGGGCATTGATGGCATGCATCTTAGCTTACCGGGACTGCCACAACGTGTGTGATTAGTACCGGCGGTCGACCAACCACATACACAAATAATCATTCACACTGGCTCGGTGCATGCCCAGCTCACCCCACATATGAGCGCATGATTATACTACTGATAAATCAGTTACGTGTGCAAGCTTGGGCACTCGTGAGTGCACGCATTCAGGTGTGAGCCATTATTTGCAGCATGTGATCACATGCTTAGTAACCCGCATTTTTACTCGCGTTGATGACTCTTCGACTTGCGCAAGGCTCAGCATCTTCTGAACTCCAATCATTAATTTAGATATGTGTGTGTAAATGAATGTTTCTTGTCAGCACAAACATATATATACCGTATTATTGCCCATGACTCTGCGACTTCTGCAAGGGTAGAGTGCAAGTACATTCAGTTACAAGCGTTTATACATGTGTAAGGAGCGCGTGCATGCATATGTATTCGCTACCGGGCATGTGACTTGCGCAAGGCGTGACACTTTAGTTGCAAGCACACATTCAGGTATGCACAGTTATCTGTAACACTGTGTACACGCATTGTTCTTTGTCGTTGACTGTGCAGATTATGAAGCTGTATTCAAATTTGGATCATAAGAACATGATATTGTGTCATTGTTGACCCCGCCATTACTCAAATCTGCTTGATTATGTGACCATGCAGTTTATCTACATACTACTTGATTTTGGGCATCTTCGGTATCAATATGTTATCAATATACCGGCGGTCCGATTATCACAAACCCTAAACCCCCTTAATGAGATTTGCATGTATGTATGGAAATGCATAATATATATGCATGTGGTAAATCGGAGATGATTATAAATAAAAACATTCATGATATGTACATTTTTGTACTGTGCAGATATGTGTTATAACATGAAATTATTATTACAGTGCATGATTGACCAATCCGTCAAGTATGAATGTGTGTGCGTATTAGATTACGGTGCGCGTCTTGAAACACGATGACACGTATGATATGTGCTAATAATATAAAGCAGTGTGTACGTACTTATTTGGTAGGAGCAGGGTCTGTACTAATAATTGCTCACCTGACCTCACTGCTCAAATGTTTACAGACTCCGTCTTCGATACATTGACGCAACTCTGATGTCAACATCGAATCATGCATGTATATTATTAGCAAGGGAAGACGGATATCATCAACATCTACACGTATGTATGCAGCGATTATGCCGGAAGAGTACGAGGATATTTCATAGAAGACATGTGTGTATGTGGGTGTATGTGGAGGGGTAACCCAGAGACCAACAGTTGTTTGGCGACGATCGGTCACATCGTATCATCTTTCCATGCTGCTTTGCATTTGGGTTGGGAATATGTATGCGTTTGTGGTATCTTGTCACGGCCCAGCCCTGCTCTTGATTTGCTTCTCACATCCACTGGGATGATGGTGGGCTGGCTTTTGTTGGCCGATCTCATGCCGTTCGGTGTCTGTGGAGGGGTGCACTGTAATGTACGTGTATATATAGTGTTCAGTATAATAGAACTTGGAAGGTAAGCGAGATTGTGACTCGCACACGCGGTCACACAGGTAGCGACTCGAGCCATCTACACCACACTACCGACATGCATGCTACATGATTGTTACAGAGGAAAGCATGTAGCATGCTGCATCATACATGTACGTACCCATATTAATGTCCATAGATATACGCGCATTAAACGGCCACACACACTAAACTGCATGAGGCGTAAAATCATCTGTACACAAATCACATGCATATGTATATTTCGGGTATTCACTCTGGCTTACCACTGCGCATTGTGCAATTTGTACCAAGCAACAGAGGTATCCAATTATTTTATCAAATTAGACCGTGACAAACACGCCGTGTGTTCCCGGCCCGGCGCGATTCGTGGGGCATACAATACCACACACACGCACACACTGAACGGCATGCGATCGGCCAACAAAAGCCAGCCCATCATCATCCCAGTGGATGTGAAAAGCAAATCAAGAGCAGGGCGGGGCCGTGACAAGATACCACAAACGCATACATATTCCCAACCCAAATGCAAAGCAGCATGCACACACACACACACTCAGCGAATCACATAGTGAAACACATTATTATCATTAACTACTAAATAGTATCACACACGGCTACGTGGGTGCCACGTGCATGCATACACATATACAAATCTAGGGAAGGACGTGTGTGTGTGTGTGTGTGTGTATGCGCGCGCGCGTGCGTGTGCAAATGTGCGGGTGTGTGCATGTATACAAAAATAAGAAAATGGATAGAAACCGCTCGCGGACCCCTCTCGGGGTATGGCGTTTTATTTAGTACGCATCTATGGTACAAATTGATACACATATTGCTGTATAGATAAGCAGTGTATGCATGCAGGTATGTCGGTGCAAGATAAGGTATATAGATAAAGAAAGTATTCGTCAATGCATGGTGCGCAGTTGTACTAGTACGTTTAACGACGAACCACTAAATCGGCACAATACATCGGCATTGAAATACAACGTATGCAAGAAATGAATATCTTACGGTTTCCGACTCGTAACAAGCCGATTAAGTCTCCAGCGCCTCCGTCAGAGTCATCATCGTTGATATCGTCATTGATCTCCCCTTGATGCTGATGGTGAGTTGCTTCGTATGATTCTACGAACATTTTTGTTTGTGGCGTGCCGCCATCCCCAGGAGTCCCAGGCATTGCAACAATATGTCCCTGCGCAGCTGCTACCACGTGATGCTCGGAGGAAGAATTTTGGTGTTTTTGCATCTTACTGGAGTGATTGCCTTGAGACGGTGGCATATGTTGCTGACTACTGTCGTCTACAGTCGTGGCAGTATCGACGGCTTCGCTACGTGAAGATGGCGGCGCCATAGTGGAATCATCGGCGATTTGAGCGGACATGCCATCATTTTGTTGTTGCTGCATTGGACGTTTTTTGGAATTGGATAGTTGATGGACGTCTATTACCTGTGCGATCTGCTTATCTTTCGTCGGAGCCTTAGTCCGATCCATCCTGCTGCGTGCTGGTGTAGCACGGTATCGCGGGTGCCAATCACTATACTATTATCAATTTTGATAACAGTAACGCGCACAATGCGTGTTGCACGAATTATAATGCTCGTCGTTCACTTCGTTACCGAGGAGTTCCCTTCGTCGAGTTATTTAGGCGCGAGACATATTGCTCATACTTTGTGAAGATGATGCGACAACGAAATAAAGTTCACTGCGGGAATGCGGTGGTTTCAATAGTTAGAGTGCGCAGCATGCATATGCCACTTTCACACTATACAAATACTATGCCACGCCGGAGGCATCATAACCGCCATATGCGCACAAGTATGTACTTTATGCATAGTTCTAACCCGCGCAGAATGCAAACTGCAGCTGGTTATTACAGATGAGTATTCAAAATGCAGGATTCGATGATTATTGGTATACCGTACGAATATTTCGATCACGAGTTCATGACATACCTGCGGTGGAATGTCATACTATTTCCCATCAATCGAAATAAGTCTGCATGCCTTCGGTTTATCGACATCGTGTATAGTCCTGCTCATAAATATGGACCACCCTTCGACGATTTTGCGCATGCGCATCGCCCCCTAGAACATATGAATCTTAGTTGTATGCGACTGTGATTGGAATCTGAAGGGAGTATGCAAACGTCTACGAGATCAAATTTCACAAGGGGGCCGATTCATGCAATTCCGCGCCTGCCATGCCGACCACGCGTCGAGCACAAATAATGAGTTAGAAGGGCTTGCGATGAGACGGCTGAATGACGAAGGGGTTCAAAGGGGAAAATCGGGAAGTCGCTCCCAATCGACAATCGACATCGAAATCTGAGGGGTATTTATAGTCTGTAGATATCGATAACCACCCTGAATGATCCATATACCTAAAGTAAGTAGATTATTCAAGAGTTTGACGATTATTCAAGTCTACGGTGTATGGTAAGGGTTTTATCAGATCTACGGTGATGCGGGTACCATATCAAATCTATCGCGCCGCGACCGCAAATTCTTTTCAGCAAATCTCCCATTTAATTACTGGTGATGACTGTATCAAACCCCGCTCTACAACGCTTCATATGTGTGTGTCAACGTTGAAAGTATTGGAATTGGTAAAATTCAAGTTGTATCGAAAATACCTAGATGACGATGCATTGCATATAGATTATTGTCAATATCTCATCATTGCTTTCGGTGCCTCTTCATGTTTCCTTTAATTACCAAACCAGCATCTTCACCATCATTCAAGAGTTTCACAATTAATCAAGTTATGATAATATATATATGATGATATATATATTCCCCGCTACGGCGATACCGCTATATTCGAGTGCCACTAGTCTGCTTGGCTGCTTGAGGTGCTTGAAATCCTGAGCCCTTGAGAATCCCTGCCCGGTAAGTTAATTGACATCGACCATCTCATTACCTTAGACGAGAGGCGGTTGGTAGCAGGGTACACGAGCATATGGGTCCAGGTACGTCGTCGTGAAGATCTGCTGCAAGCAAGCAGGGGGGTGGGGGGGGCAACGAAGCCACGGGGGAATATTGAACCCCGAGGGGGTTCGGGCCACTTGAAATCGAAGCAGCCTGTGGGAAATCCAGGGCTTGCGTGGGAGCGGATCCGAGCAGCACCGGGGTCGCGAAATTTTCCGGCGATGAAGACGGCGACTAAATCATCCGGGACGGAACTGTTACCAGGACGCCGGCGGGCGCGCCGATGTCGTGTCTTCTTTATTGATTTTCTAAATAAACAATCATTTTGCCCCAACACGACCTATGCAAAAAAAATAACAAACAATTAATTGGTTTGCTCGATTTGACCGGTGGTAGAAAAAAACAAAGTCGATTAATTAATTAATTAATTGGTTAATATCCCCGCCACTAAAAAGAACAAACAACAAGTCCGTGATCGTTAATTCGAATGTCGCCGAATCCTGCCAACAACAGCCAACAATGATAAACTGGCAAAATAATGCTCGACCCGTCAAAATCGCTTTCGCTACACACCACTACACGCCGGCGGACTCGGGACTGTATCAATATCATAATGGGGGACTTGGCGGTGTGTATCTGGTGTAAATGCATCCCTGTCAGTTGTAAATGTGGCAAGACGACCCTGGGTGACATGGCCAAGATGCGCCGTTCGTTAGACAAGCGTCAACAGGCGTCACTCACGAGCTTCGATGTGAAGCGCGGTGTCGCTCCCACAGCAGTGAATAACAACGACCCCGCTGTTGTAACTCGTCCCGAGCCCAAGCTCTCCGCTGAGGACAGACTTTTACCTTTCTTAGAGAAAGGTTTGCGCCATCTCAACAAGAAGTCAATTCACTCCCAGTGCTAGCGTACTGCATGAAAAAAGAAAAGAAAAGAAAAAGAGACACCCGTGCTCGGGGTGTGGGGCTTTTTGAGTCCCCTTGACTCTTGTTCATTTCCCTTCAATCCGGTTCGTTGTCCACTTGTTTCATGTATAGTCTGTTGAGGCTTACTGCATATCCTGTAGCGAGGTCATGTATTTTCCTGAGTAGGTGTAGCGCTTCCTGCTTGTCGAATCCTAGGTGCTTGGTTAGTATCTTTTCCGTGTGTTTACTGCATGAACAGTACGGAGTCCCCATCCTAACAATGCAATGATTATGCAATTAAACGCATATGCGTATATATGTATTGCGTATATGTAATAGTATTATTGTAGTGTTTATAAAAGTGGTGACAAAAACATTTTATGCGTGTCCTCTGCCAAGGAATAGTCCATCGGCCTGACAAGTGAAAATAATTGAATATTTCAACAAAATGCTCGGTATTTAATTTTTAAAAAATCCATTAATTAAACAGTTGGTAGACAGGCTCCGCACTGAAAGAACAAAGAAAAACTTTTAAATAGTTAACTGTTTTCGGCCAATCAACAAACAGTTTGTGACCCTGTTTAATTATTGCACCCGAATTCAGGAATAACCATCAATAAAGAAGACACGCTATATCCCCGGAGTTTGCGACTCCAATCTCCGATCAAAAAATGGTGCGGAGTGAGTGCACTCAAGGCGGTAGCGACAGACGCTGGGGAATAAAATTTGCAGTGGGCAGATGCAAATCCTGCCACAATTTTCTGACGCTGGAGGCGCCTGAGGCAGGGCAGCCGAAAGCGCCCAACGCGCGAGGACGGCACAAGGTGCGGAGTTGCGACGACGGCGTTTGAGGAACCGATGACGCGGGCGGAAGGCGAACCGGAGTCGCGAACGAGTCGAAGAGTCGAAGAAGTCGGCAAAGATCAATTCCTACGGAGCGAGCGCCTAACGTGACGGTTGGACGTTGCAGGGTGGAAGCGTGCGTAATCCGCGTAGAATTCCCGATCTATGCGTACCAATTGAACTTTGCACACTATGTAAATAGCACTCAGTGAAACCCAACTTGTATACACAACTCAGAGTTCACTTTTAAGTTTGCCACTAAGCATGTGGGTGATTCAAAATGACATCTGCTCAACGATATCTGCGGGATGGCAAAGCACAGCGTGAAATGCCAACACGTTAGCCTACTTCTCAGAATGGAACTGTAAGCTGTAGCATTGTTGAAGACCTGCTATGGGTTCGACTCTTTGCTTGCTCTTCTACCTAGAGAAAAGCTTGCACAACTCTCACAGCAACATGCGCGATCATGACCCATGCACCACAGGATCTTTTTGTGGGAAATTAGCGTTAGCATGACTCTCCGCTTCCCATACCACATTATCAAGCCATCCATTTTAGAAATTTGACTGGATTGTCTAACGGTGTTACATGAACGTAATACATGGAATCCTCCACAGGAAGCAGCTGCAGGGAAATCCCCGTTTGGCAAGATACGTTACTGAAAGATTTAGTGCTTAATCAACCAAAACAGCAGTAAACATCAAGCTAAAGCCGGCCAGCCACTTATGAATTAATTTAGTATGCTCCTTGCTCGCAGGTGGATATCCCTGCTCAAGCAGCTCCCTATAATTGTTTGTGGTTTTGGCTACAGTTGTAACTACTATTATTCTCCTAAACTGTACTAAATCCCCCAAAAAGCGCACGGCATCTGCAAGAAGATTCTTATTCCTCATAGCTAGGGTTCACCAAATTCTCGATGCCTTTGGTGACCTTTATGCTCTCAATCATGTCACCGACCTGCACCTCAAAACATTACATTACTCCCGCTGAGTGAGATTGGGCAAGACCTCGGGCAAAGCTGATCCAGAGAAATGATACAACACATTTACAGGGTGGCGCGGAGCAGGTTTAACTTGATCCTGAGAGCCAAAACACGTGCAGCTATCAATGGTTTACAACAAGAGCAAAGGATAGGAGCGCCGGATGCATGCAGCTCAGCCCATATCTGCGTGCCAGCTGGCACCTCTCCCACCGCTCTGTATCTAAAACTCAAGCTCCTGAATGCACCCTCCTGCCCTAAGCGTCATCTGAAGGGCAGGCTGAGGGTTCCACTGCTGGGGCACCTTGAGGACTTCGAGGATGTCCACCCCCTCCGTGACGTAGCCAAAGACGGCATAGCGGCCATCAAGCAGGTTAGCACTGCTCGGGGTGAGCTCGCTCTCCTTCAACAGCCAGAACACTTGTGAGCTTCCAGAGTTGTTCTCGAACTCTGACCTCGCCATCGCCATCGTGCCGTATGCATTGAAGGGCAGCGCCGGGATTGCGTTGTATCGCCCCTGCGCCCTCCACTCTCCCCCGCTCTCCCAGTTATGTCAACCAAAGCTATCCAAAAGCTAGCCCGACCGAAATGCCGGTGCAGAAAAACAATGTGCGAGGGCAGGGCAAGGTTTATGGCGCCACAGGCCTATGGTCCACAGTGCAGCCTGCAGGCATGAATCGCCCTCTCTCCCTTTAACTCGCATCTCTTCACTCTTGTTCCTTCGAGCCCTTCGTGGCGCTTCTGCCCTTTAAATTGCGGCTTCAGTGCTCACAGCAATGTTTGACACCCCGACCCACAGGATCCACGCCCAAGCTGAGCTACACACGCACGCAATTGCAGTACATCCCTCAAATGCGCCCACCTCTAGCCACTCTAGCCACAGACGCAGCTCAAACGTCAGTCTATGAACATGCCTTCAGGAGGATCGTATTCGAGCTTCCCTTTACATTTGATTGGTCTGCCAGACGGCACAGAGCGGCCTGAAAACAACGTCTCTATATCATCAAGAGAGGAGGCCCCTTGAGAGAGGGTATCGGGTTTCCCCGGCGCGCAAGAGGTCAAAGGCCAGAGCAGATCCATAATTTACAGTCTGGTACAACAATTTGGTAGGATATGCAAAGTGTGCATATGCGGGTATCAAAGAGGGTGCTTCTGAGCTGAAAAGCCATAAAGCGCGAAGGTCAACACTAAGCCATTGACTGCCGCTTTGTAGTGGGCATTTCTACTCCCCTCTGTAGACTCTCTGTAGCATGGTCCTTTGGCTCTGGAGACGTTAGCTTGATGGCAGTAAGCCAAAGGCGCAGAGCTGAGATCTCACAAACGCGAATCGGTCCCTACGGAAACTGCAAACCGCAGGTATCAATGCTTGACTTGATGGGAAGGCGCTAAGTGGCATGCAAATACTACTCCGACTGAAAACCTTGTTCCCTTGTACACTTGCCTTCGACTGGTTAAGCAGGAGACAAACGCAGAGTGCCTCTTTCTTTTGTGACTCAACTCTACGACTTCCTGTATACAGAATACCTGGTCACATTCCGATAGCAGCTACGAAACGGAACACCTACATATAGCCCATTGCGGGGGAGAGGAGCGAGGATCAGACGCCTCCGAAAGTGTGCTGCTGGCCGTTGCAAGCCACGAGATCTAGAGCCCAGAACCGCCAGAGGCAGTAGAACCAAGAGGGGCGAGCCTCTCCACCTGCCAGCGGGCTTCTCGTGGGCAGGGAGCTGGACTGGAAATCATCACGGAAAGAGCGTATTAAAAAAACGGGTCTAACAAAAATAAAGCCTGGCTAGGCGAGCACGGTCAGCAGGGGAAGTGTTTATAACAGTGAGAGTGAGAGTGATGACGCACCATTTCCTCAAGAGTCTCCTCGTACACTGGGGCGTCGTCGCCCGGCACATATACTTCCAAGGGGATGGTGCGCACTTTGTTTGTCTTGGGGTCCACGAAGCCGACAGCCGGGCCCTCCGGGTCACCCGTCTGCACCACGAACCCGTCTGCCCGCTGCACCTCCATGTTGTTGTAGAACTTGCGCTGCACCAGGTCCACAAAGTTACCCGCAGTAACCGGTGCGTTCAGCCCATCCAATACGATGGTCATCTGCGCCTTGTCAATCGTGGGGTTCTCGACGAGCCGCAAGTTCACCTCGACGGTAGCGCGTCCCTTTAGCAGCGGCATTGACGCGTACTGCGCCGGCACCTGCAGGCGCACCGTGGGAAAGGGAGCAAGTCGGCCCCGACGGTCACTCCAGCACAGTAAAGCAGCTCCGAATGTGAGATACAACTGTTGCCCGACCTGGCACTCATGCTTCGGCCTTCAGCCGTCAAGCCTCAAGCCTATTCCGAGAACTTGCTACTGGGGTGCTCTCAACTTGTCTTTAGAATATCGGGACGCCATCTTGCTCAAAAAACAGAATGTATCTCGGCTGAAGCGGGTTCTCAGTCGGAGGCCCTCAGTGACTCGCGCAGTCTGAAATGTATTTCCTGTACCTGTTGCCTCCTCCCTACACTTGTTCACTCACTCTCTCTCTCCTCCTGCCAGGCTGAACTGCCTTCCCGCTACGCGTTAATTTCTGTAACAGCTTTTACCAAGCTCCCGGGATGTTTCTTAGTCAGCTCTGGGCTAGACATGAACGCAAATTTCCGGGGTATGTCCAGAACCGCCGGAAACGTTGAAAGCAAGTGACGAAGAAAAAGGCGGCATAAGCGTTTACCACTGCTCGCACTGAGGCGATTCCATGTTGGGAGTGGGAAATTGCCGTGCCGCAGCGACTTGCCACGTGTAAACGGCAGTGTCTCCCTATTCCTCTTTTGCCTCGCTGCTGTCGTCATCTGAAAGTCGGACTATGTCCCCATGTTGTGGCGTCTAAACCCCAACGCTTATGCTGCCATCTCTCCATTAATGCATATCCAGACCAAACGTCGTCGTTATCTTCCCATCAAAGCCTGCCGTCGTGTATTCATTATTCAAGCTTTAAACTTCCCTGCACGTCGCCTCCGGCACAGGTACACACGAGCAGGGGGGCGGGGAGGGCAGAGGAGGGTATGGTGCAGAGGTTTACCTCGAAAGGATATCCACTGAGCATGTCTTCCTCAATTTGACCGACAAGATCTAGCATTGCCTGTTGCTGGATGGGAACCTCCTGCACGTCTTTGTTAGACACAATGACTTGGAAGTCCTCCAGACCCTACATGCGCCCCCATTCCAAAACCCAATCAGCCGCTCAGCATGACTCCTTCGTGAAATCATTTGGAGCTGGAACCGGCCGAGGCAAAGTGACAAAAAGCAGCGCACCGCGACCAAATCCTTGAGCAGCAACTTTGCGTCGTCTTTGTTTTGGTCCGGCACTGAGGCAAGGATCTTGTTTTGCTGCTTGGAAGCGATTTTGAGGCTGGTGTTCACGGCCTTGGAGACGCCTGGACAAGTATTGTGCTGTGAGGTCGGTGGACTAAAAAAACAAAATCGGAGCGGGGCTCGCAGTGGGAATAAAGTGCGCGGCACGAGTGGGAGCTCAGGCTTCCACGACCATAAATCATCACACTTGCCGACTGCAAGAGCTTTGGGAATCATCACGGCCCGTGTCTCGCAAGATCTAGGGCAGGCAGTGTGCAGAGGACGGTGTCTTGAGAAGGAAGCAATGGGGAAACGAAGGTCAACGCGAATGGTGATTGCTCAAACGCGTTTTGTGCTGATAGTAAGCTTCCAAAGATGCAAAGATGGCCAGTTCACGGAAGCATGTCTGAAAACCCAACTTATTCCTCTCGGTATTATCAGGAATACCTGAAAACTTCACACCAGGAACCCTGAGATCTTCACTGATGCCTTCGAGATTTCTTTGAATAGTACGAATTTCCTTGTTATCAATCGGAAGTGCATATCTGAGTAGAGCATTAGCGTTCTGCGAAAACACCGTTAGAGGCGTTTGTAAGTTCGTGCCGTTCTGAAACTCCTCAGGTAAAATCCACGGCACCGAAATGCTTGAAGTGCGCAGGGGGTCGCACCTTCACAGGGTCTCCAGCTGTTAGCATGGCAACGTCCGGGTAAGCTTGCTGAACTGCCTGGTGTTTTGAAACCCCAAAACCTAAGAACCTCGGTACACATCCTGCGGATGCCCGTGTGACCAGAGACGCACACGCCCCCATGATAGCCTAGGCTGTACTGACCCTAACTCTGTAATTCTCACCCTTGAATTGTTCAACACAGGTTCGGAATACATAGCAGGGAAAGGTTGTTGTGTACCGCAAGGGTCTCGTTTACTGGTCCCAGGAAGGCAGCTGCGCAGGCAAGGCCGCATGCGGCGTTACGGGCAGCTTTGGCGAGGGCCTGCACGAATTTCGGCAGCCGATCCAAACCCCTAACGCGTCAGATCTTAGAAACTCTGCTAGGATGTCATCCCGACGGCTATCAAAGCGACAGTATTGCACCACAAACGTGCGCAGGCAAGAGGTCGGGTGATTTTCACTCCGCTTCCACTGGCTAAATATCAACGCAAAGCGGTCCAAGTCCTGGGATGCAAAGTGGTACGCAGGATCTGAAAGTGCAAATTTGCATGACACCAAGTACCTCGCGTGGGGTGTCTTGACTGCAGTTTACTTTGAGCCCCCTGTTGAGGCTGAGCCTTCCGTGGTCAGTGTCCGCCCGTACAACCTGTCCACGAAGTGTAGAGCCTTGGGAGTGAACTGCAGCTCTGTTTTGAATCGAGCGAGACTGTAACAGCATATTCGAGCATTGGGGAAGAATGGAAGCCATCGTGCAAGGTAAATGTGCTTAGAAACCCAAAAAACTGCTAAAGGTGTGCTACTTTCTTATTATCTTAGAAAGATATTAGTTACCGTACGGTGTGTCACTCACAGGAACATTCATTGCTTGTCAGTGCCGAAAAGATTACTGAAATCCGCGAAGCGCGATGCACTGTGGTGGTGGTTGAATACTGCACATCCACAGGTTTCATGGCGCCATCCAATCGTCTGAACTGTGGCCCAACCAAGGAGACTATTTGGCAACATCATCTCCTGGCATGTGTCTCAATGGAGAAATATTTTATCTACGTCATACTAAATTGATTGTGAGCGTTAGATAGCTATCTTGCTGGCATATCTCACGAAGTTTAAATGCTGTAGAGCATGATCCGAACTTTGGATCTTCCCATCCTCCGACGTGGAAGGGATGGATTTCGCTACCGAAGTTCTACCACTGTTCCACGTTGTAGTCCACGTATGCAGATGCTCGGAGGATGGTTCGATCTTTATACCCTCACAAGACTCTTAGACTGAAGTCAGAGCCTCCGCGCCGGCGGTGTCACAGTAGCGATTTTTCCCAGTTTAATCGATTTTTTCAAATTTAACCTCTGCTTTTTATGCGGTTCTAGGACTACTTTCACAAGTCAGAGCCTCCGGACGCCGGCGGCAATTTTCTCCCGATTTTATCGATTTCTTTTAGTGTCTGTGGTAGTCCGGAGTTGTAACGAGCTGCTCTTCATTGCTATCCGTCGAGAATCACGCGATCGGCCGCGCGCGGCCGAAGCTCGTATAAACCTCTGGCTTGCGAGAGTTCAGAGTTGAGAGTATCCCAGTATGAGTATCGAGTACAGTAGGGCTCTACAGTATTCAGTGTCACAGTATCAGTATCTAGATTAACCCCTTAGCTCTATGACGGTCCACCCCCCAGAATTGGTGGGACGACAGGTAGGGTGCAGTTGGCGTGCTGTAGCGGCGTGTAGCTCGATGGCCAAGGCAAGATGCATGGTGGGGATGACGAAGGACATCAGGTGGGATGTGGGACTACCGCGCCTTGCCACATGAAGGCTCGGCACACCCCTAATTCTAGTGCAAAAGGTTGTTGATGTAGACTGTGGTAGGTGGGGGCATTGGAGGGGGTGTGGCCCGAGCATGGTTGCGCTGACGGAGCAGGGCGTAGCGAGCGAACCGCTTCGATTCGTGCGGCGCGCGAGGTGTCCCAACACACTAGAAGAGTGGCGAAATAATACTTTTGGGGTGGTTGGCGGGGGGGCAGGGTGGGGAGGTTCGAAATGCAGGCCGGCTCTCAGGGTTCGGGTCTTACGCGTACGTGGGTCGCAAGGCTGAAAAAAACCGGACCGTCATAGAGATATGGCCAATGAATCCAAACTCGGTCTCGTGGTGCCATGTGCATCGAAAACAATGTAACACATGCCCTCAAGGGTCACTCGACCGCTGGGGTGGCTTGGAGCCCCATGGATCCGCCGATTTCGAAGGGGGGCTAGGGCAGGATATCTCTATGACGGTCCACCCCCCAGAATTGGTGGGACGACAGGTAGGGTGCAGTTGGCGTGCAGTAGCGGCGTGTAGCTCGATGGCCAAGGCAAGATGCATGGTGGGGATGACGAAGGACATCAGGTGGGATGTGGGATCACCGCGCCTTGCCACATGGAGGCTCGGCACACCCCACTCCTAGTGCAAAAGGTTGTTGATGTAGACCGTGGTGGGGGTCATTGAGGCGTGGCCCG
>LGRX02002537.1:0-42950 GCA_001247695.2 Cymbomonas tetramitiformis | reverse complement strand
GGCTGAGCATCCCGAGTCTGTGGCGGGTGCCCGGGCTCGTCACGCCTGCGGCCACCAACAATGCGAGTCTGCGGGATGCCCGCACGGGCCATAAGGGCGGCAGAAGGGGACTCCCCAGAGAGAAGTGAGGCCGCCAACGCGGAGACCCCGTCCTTCTTCTTCTTCTCCTTAAGCAGCTTCTTTTCCTCTGTTTTCTGCTGGTGGAAGGCCTTTACAGCCAACGTGAATTGCTGAATGCCGAGAGCCCGCTTCTCCCTGCCCTCGGCCGTCTTAGAACTCCACTCCTGCAGAAGATCCTTATAATACAGAGGGCACATGCGAAGGGTGAGGAGGTCCAAGGCGAACCCCACACCCCACACATCGTCAGGCTCTACACCAGGTCTGAGCTCAGAACGGATAGCCGTGTGGTGCTGCATGAAACCCTTAATATAGGGCTCGGGGTCTACATCCTCCAGCAGCTCGATCGCAGGAGCTGTCTCGAACAGGTAACCATGGGAAACCCACGGCCTGCGTCGCCTGGCAACGGCCCGGCAGACTACCAGCCACGCACGGCGCCCATCATCCGGAGACACCGTAGCCGACTCCTCAATGAGCCGAAGGCATGACCCACGCACCAGCGACGTCAAGATGCGATAGAGAATGCGAGTGGCCTCAGGAAGAACAACCGTCGTGAGGTCAGTCGGGTGGAATACCGTGTCAAACTGAAGATTGAAGTCGGTTAGTTGGGTCTGTACCGCTTTAGTGAAGCGGTCTAGTGCAATTTCCCGAGGCACTTGGCCTGTGATCTTGTCGATGTCAAAAACCCACTCCGAAGCCTTGATGTGAGTGGGCCGGCACTGGTCACGAACTTGCTGAATAATGCTGGCCCGGTGACCAGGCTCGCGGAGAATTGTCTGGCAGTCCTTGAGGAACTCCCTGAGAACCAAAGCACCGTCCGTGTCATCACTGTCAAGCGGGCGACGCTTCACAGGTGTAGGGGGCACAGGCTCTTCAGGGCCGTCGCTGAAGGGAAGCGCCCTCCGCGTGTCGATCCCAGCCGGAACTGGAGTGGTGAACCCATCAGAAGGATCCATGGCAGCCATGACAGCTGCAAGCGAAGCACCGAAGGGATGAAACCCTAACGATAAGGGTGAGCCCCCTTCAAGGAAGGGGCCAAATCCAAGATAAATTCAAAATCTGCTCCGATGCCCACGAATCTCGGTAACACGGCCGGTAATGGCGAAGTAAAAACACCCTCCAAAGGAAAATGTCTGAGTCCAAGTAGAACGTAAGTAATAAGCGGTCAAAAACGGCCAAGTCGCCCGCAAGATTCCAAGATCCGCTCAAAGTTCACAAACAAGCGGCAAGCGTGGCAAATTAAGGTAAAATGATACGGGTAAAGACGCATAGAGTAGTGAGGAAAAATGCGGAGCGGCGGGGGTGGGCGGAAAGTAGGAGCGTAAGGTCGAGGTCTCCGCGCTTGTCGATGTCCGAGGTCATGGTCCTTTTAACGTGTCGCGATCCACTTGATACCAAACTCTGCGCAATGCTGCATACAATCGGGGGCCCCAGCGCTCTATGACCCATCTTCTCCGTACTTTCCTCCGCCACTCGTCGCGCTTACCTCTCCATCCACGCAGTCAGTTGTGCCGCGAAAACGCGGCACCCCGCAACATTCTACCTACTCAGCCACGCTCGCCCCTCTACAACTTTAGCCAGCCATTTAGTGGCTTTGAATCAAAACCACTTTAGGCAAGTGGTGGGCCTATAGCCTACTAGAATGTCCTAGTGACACACTGAAAACGCTGAACGCCGTAGGGTTTGAGCGAGGCAATCGGGTATATCAAAAGATAGAAATGAATACACAACTCTCAGGCTATCTAAGCTCTGAGGCCGTCACTAGGCAATCATATCGTGTGTCACAGTCTAAGCTACCGAAGTCGAACTACTGAGTACAGGTAGGAAGTCACTGTACTGTCACTGTCACTGTCATACGTCATACGTGATACTGAACTACTGAATCTCAGCAAGAATTGCACACTGACCCAAAGCCAAAGGATAACAAAAGGTCAGCAGATGTCATACAAAGATCACCAGACTAAGAACAAACACCTCTTAAGTTACTTCAATGATGACAGGACAACATTAACAGAACTTATCACACACATGCATCCAGAATGTAATGAGATATTCACAAGGGTTGTGAACAACAGTTCAAAAGCAAAACTCACTCATATAATGGCAAACAAAGGAATGGAAGATAGAACAGCGGCTGCTGGCTGGCTTGAAATGAACCCATACATTGTTTCAGACCACGGCATAGTTTGGGCTCAGATTGACATCAGAGGAGAGCAGATACACCCTGAAAAACAGAAACATACCCCTACAGAGGAACCGCGCCTGAACGGAGCAAATGACACTACACACGACAAGTACCCTGGTTTCCCAGTAAGACTGGAGCACACAGAGACGGTAGGAGGTTTTAGAAAGCTTACAAAGGCTGCTGTAGCCAGAATCTTGGAGAAAAATGGATACACCATAAAGCATTTAGCAAATGCAAGCATTGAACAAAACAATGCAGCACAAGTAATAAACACTGTTCTAGGAGACACTACAGACTACAATATGAAAAAGGAGGATATCCACGGAGACAACCTAAAGGAAGACTTGAGCACATGGAAGGGTAAGCTGACGAGCACAAAAGGTAGCATAAAGTGGCACAACAAGACTAAAGAATGGTGGATACACATGGGCTCACCTTGGAACTCCGCACACATCCGCTCTAGGGGCATTGGCATGCCAGAGGGAGTGACACAGCATGGTTACACAAAAATTGGTAATATTTGGAGCTTGAAATTCCCAATCAATTATGGGAAAAAAGATGTTTTGAAATACCTCAAAACACACTTTCACTTGGGAAACACTGAAGTCTTAAAACTTGAAGGACCTAAGGAGCATGGAGAAGGGCACATATGGGACATCTGCATGCACCAGAGCCTGCAAGCAGAGCATTGGAGTCTTTGCGGCAAACCCCTAGCAGCCCTTGACAAAACCAATGCATACAACTTCAAATATGCCACTGGATGGAAAGCCTATACAGAAAGACTACAAAAGCTAGTAAATAAAAGCAAGAATTGGAGGGCAGTAAGAAGAGTATGGATAACTGTAGTCCCCATAAAGAAGATACGGACCAAACTTGGGACTTCATCCATGAATCAGCAAACAAAGCGGCGTGTGCCGCATTTGGAACGAGGGGGAAAAAGATGCACAAAAGGCCGGTCCCATCAGCCACATCAAACTATCTATACAAATGGCTTCAGTCATTGAGGAAAGCACACCGAATGCTGGGAGAGATAGAAAAGGAGAAGGACTTGGAAGCAACAGAATGCCTCGTCAGTACCATACCTTGTGACAGTCTTTGTAGGAAGCCACAAGAAACGGCTGAGGCATGGAGTAACAGACTTGAGGCGAGCCTGCCAACAGTTACAAAAGCATCCCAAGAGAGCAGAATCAAGGACATAAGATACTGGAAGCTCCGGGAGAAGGAAGAGATGCAACATCTGTTTGCAAAGAAAGTTTCAGCCTTCCTGGATAGAGCTTTAGGAAACAAAAAAGGGACGGAAAAGGGTGCAGCCCCAGAATATGACGACAAAGGTGAGGTACCGCTAACAGCAAATGAAAGGAAGCAAGCCATTTTAAAAGAATACAAAGAAAATAAACTCTTCTCCACTAGACCCGAAGCACCCAAGCACCTACCCCCATGGTTGAGATCGATCTTAGAGAACAGCCCCAAACTACCTCAGCATGTCACCGAGCAGCTAGCAGAACCTATACTCATGAAGGAGTTGGAGGCAGTCTATGGATCATGTGGAGTATCCACAGCCCCAGGCCCATCGGGAATGCATTATGCACAATGGATACAGGGACCCCAAAACCTCCAGGAATTAATACTTGAAATGTTTAACAACATTTTGAGGACAGGCTCTTTTCCAAGATTAGCAAAAGCGGGCTTCATTCAACCGATCCCCAAAGATCCAAGCAAACCGTGCACCTCAGATAATTCCAGACCACTCACCATGCTGGAAACAGGCATGAAGTTGTTCAATTCCATCATTGCAAATAGAATAAAGAAGGCTTTATCCAAACATCCGGTCTTTTTCCCAATCCAAGATGCCTTCTTACCCAATAAAAACATTGAGGATTCGTTGCAAGTCCTAAATGAAGTTATTTCCGATGCTAACAGATTCGACAAGGAACTGCATGTTGTCTACCTGGACCTTAAACAAGCTTTTGACCGAGCAGAATTTTGGATGAGCAAACTAGCACTGGAGAAAATAGGATTGCCCGAAAACATCATTACAATCATCTCGGACATCACATCCGAAGCGTCCCGATCAGTCCTCACATCTGAAGGCATGACAGATGAATGGATGCTTGAATGTGGGGTGCCCCAAGGAGAAGTCCTAAGTCCCCTCAGGTTTGTGGCAATCATGGACATATTGGCCATCTGGCTGGCAGAAAGGGCCAACGGGAAGAACCCCATGAAACAGACCTACGGGTATGCCCTGGAGAAACCAAGAGATGCTACCAGAAACCCGGGAGTTACTTCACCCCAGAAGAACAGAAAATGGCTGAACATGAATTCACCGCCTAACATTTTTGCCAGATTCTTCTGTGATGACATCATCCTGATAGGGAAATCAAAAGATGAAGTACAGGACATGCTCGGGGTGATCAATGAGTTCATGAGGTTCATAGGGATTCCCATTAATGCCAAAAAATCTAAGTACTCCCACAGGAAACCTGCAAGACAGAGGGGCAAAGCATATGAAGGGCATATTGAGTTGGAAAAGAAACTCATGTCCGGAGGCATGCTGAAAATCGAAGACGGAGAGGAAGGGCCCAACACATGGTCCGAATGGCTTCCGCCCAAGACCCCTGCCTATCTTGAATATAGCAACAGAACTGAGGCAAACCGATACTTAGGGGTTTGGTTTGCGCTGGATGGCGGATGGGAACACCAAAAACAGATACTCATGGATAAGCTCACCCAAAGCCTGCTGTCAGTTCAAACACAAACCTTAAACTTGAATCAGCTTCGTTACATAATCAATGCGGTTGTTGTACCAAGAATGGCATATCCCTTAAAAGTTACATCGACCATTAGCACGGAAACAAACAATGTAGCAAAAGAAATTGATGGCACAATAGCAAACTTTGTCTTGAGATACTTAAATTGTCCCATAGACACAAACCATCAATTAGTCTGGACACCGGCCGCACTAGGAGGACTGGGGATTGACAATGTAACAGACATTGCCCATGCTACATGCATCTCGGAAACCTTAATCACACTATGCAATACAACAGAATACGAGTATTGGAGTGACCAGATCATACAAGGAACACACGGCACACCGAATGCACACTTGTACAGAGACAACAGCAGCACATGGAGCAAAATGGCAAGTTATGTTATGGAAAGAGAAGCGAGGGAACTAAAAATTCAGGGCTCTCCTTTATCCCACCACCTCCCCTTCAAAAAAGCCACGGATAAAGGCGGGAACTGGTTCAAACGGGTGAGCTACATATTGTCAAAATATGGATACTCTATAGACACAAAGCATTCAACCCTACAGGACTACGAGGAACTACAGACCTTTCTTTACTCGTCACTCCCGAAGCCTGTGTATGAGAAGATTAGTATGCTAGTTGCAACCCGGAATCTTAGATACATGGGTTCCTTTCTTCAGTCTTGTGGAGGGCTTATGCTTAGCTGGGAAGAATTGAGGGCAAAGCATAGCCTACAAGGAACAGAACCTCCATCTTGGTTTTTAGCCCTCCAGGCAGAGGTTATATGTGACTCGTCAGGGGCAGAACTGCGGAAGGTTAAAACCAAATACAGAGACACACCGCAAGCCCCGGAGGAGGGCATGATGTGCTGGAAAGGGACAGGAATGGGCCAGGAAGGGATGAAGCTAGTCACAGTTCAGAGACATGACACCGGCTTAGGCACTTTACAACTGAAGATGTACACCAAGAATCAAGAAGGGACATACATGCCAGACAAAACAGGACTGAAGACCTTATCAGTTAATGAATATCACATATTGCAGGACGGTACAACCCTAATGCCGGTGAACCAAAACTTTTTGAGAATGCATGCCAATAGCACAGCTAGGATCAACATGAGAGAAGGACCGGAAGCCGAGACATACTTAACGTATGTTGGAGATAGACTTAATGACCTTTTCAGAGCTAGATGCAACAACTCATGCGCAGCGGATAACAGTGAGTTCAGCTGCCCGAGTGCATCAGAGGATGAAGAACAGGGCGCACAGGACGAAGCAGATAAGAGGGTTAGCTTTGACTTTGCAAGTGACGGATCACTCTACAAAAGTTCATCTTTTGCAAGTTGCGGAGCAGCATACATGAGATTTGAGGAGGGAGACCCTACACCGGTCATGAGTAAACATAACATACCAAGGGAAGCGCCTATCACCTCACCCACTGCAGGAATCATAGATAACATCCATAAACCTAGCTCTACTACTGCAGAAATTTTAGGCCTCAGAAAGTTACTCCAAGATCGGAAGCATGAAATTCTAAACACCATGGTTCCTCTTACCCATGTGATTGACTCCATGGCAACTATCAATGCTGTAAACCGTGACCCTGGAACCCTAAATGTCAGGGACCTTATGCAAGAGCCGAACAGAAGGGACCTGGTAGCCATTAGACTGATTCTGGAGGAATTAGGATTTTACAACACAATGGGACAGGCGAAACTCCTGATCAAATGGATAAGAGGGCACAATAACGATAGGCTTCATGACAAAGTAGATAGGACGGCCAAAAGAGCGGCTTTCAGGTACAGCGGGAGACAGCTCAGGTTCGACGAAGATGGGGACTTAGATTTTTCTCTCCTCTTTCATGAACAATCCATAACGGGAGGCATCAGGAACCACATTAGGAGACTCCAAAGATTGAGCCACCACAAAAAGTGGAAAGACATGCATGGACAAGGAAGGGCACTCAGGCTATTGGAGGAGAATCATGTGAAACCAATCAAGGATGTATCAAAGATTGCATCCAAGTACTTCACAGCTTATAGGTGCAGGGAACTCACAGGTCTACAGGCATCCCCACATAGAGCACATAGGATGGGAATTGGTGAAAGCCCGACCTGCCGGACGTGTGGCACAACAACACAATGCACCTACACACACATCCAACTGAATTGCCCAGGGGAAGGAAATAAACTACACCAGTTAAGGGAAAACCAGCAGGAGGAAATGAAAGAAACCATCAGGAAAGCCACAGTGGGAGACCCGAGATTGATAATAGAAGGCAGTAACACAAGGGGGGGCATCATCAGCCCCTCCGAAATCTTCCCCTTAGCAGAAATAGACAATGACTTAACAGCCTCTAGACCACTTGCTGCTCTACCGGAGGCTAGCATGTATAGGTTGTCAAACACTAGGAAAGGCACTGTAGCAGTAGCTTCTGCACCCATAGACACGAACAGTGATGGCAGTCACAACTTCCAAGACCTTCAGTACATTAAAAAGAAAGAATTCTGGAAGTTAGTTGAGTGGCATAGGCTGACAACTGATACACCCCAGACATCGATCAGCAATTACACACAACGGGCCAATGATATTCACTCGGCACTTATAGCATGTAATACTGAGTCGGGTGACCCGAAAAATTGTTATGCGATAAGAAGAGACCTATTAGATATCATCATTGATGAGAGAGGCTTAGGAAAGGACGGATGTGAGCTTTTCTGTAACCCTGTAAACTCTCACCCAGGAATCAAGTCAAGGAGGTGCATTCCCACGGCGGCTATGAAGGAGGCGTTGAGACCCTTTTGCCACAAGGGGAAGATAGGGTGGGATGGACTTGCAAGAGATGCATATGTCAACAGTGTAACGGGAAAAGGGAAAAAGGTATATGGGAACCCACCCTTTGATGGGGGGGTTCTCAGGGAAGCATCTGCTGTTATGCAAACGTTGTCCCGTGGCCTAGAGGCGGCCAGGACTTCGGAGGGATTTGAGGGGATTTGGATCCTGCCATTGTCGCCAAAGAACCTCAAAAAGTGGACAGGTAAGGGTTTTAAGCTAATTTTCAAGTACCCAAGGGGAACCATACCCTTCATTCCACATGATTATTGGTCGGGTAAGGGGCCCTACACAATGCCAGGGGAGGGATGTTACAAAGATAAGTACTCAGATGTGGTCATATTATCCATTGATAGTGAGAGCATGGGGTGTCCTGTTAGTAAGAAACTTGATAATGAGAAAATGCAATACAAGTTGCTTCAATGGTTCATAAATGTAGTCCCGCATAAAAAGATCACCCCCAAATTGCTCAAAGAAACGGGCCTGCACCCGGATATGATTGAGCAAGCCCTTAGTGAGAGGGATTGTCTGTTGCCACCCCGATTGTGCCCGTGGGTGGGGGGCAGGAATAATGTGGAACAACGAAACCAGTACCCTGGAGCACACTTGGATGGCGGGCACAGGAACGCAGGAGGAACCCCCTTCCTTAATGCGGTGGAGTGGCCGGAGGAACTTGCTCTCATGGGGTACTTACCAGAAGGCTTTGGCAAGGTGCTCAAAGGGATCGGGGTTCCACACCGTGGGGTGAAGACACTCTTGAAAAAACTGTCCAGAATGTGTAGGCGTCATGCAAGGGAAAGATGCATATTACATGAAACGGGAGCCCTACCTGAGAGTGGCATTGTAGAAGAGGCACCCAACATTCAGGAACTTTGCACGGAAAATAGGAAAGTAACCGATGTGGTAAAGGCAGCAGGGGAAATGCTAGGCAGCTATGTGAACCCCCACCCTCCCCCCAGCCCCCACGGGGTTGGGGCCCCTTAGGGCCCCGGCCCTAAGGGGGCACCACCGGCCCAGGGGCCGGAGCACCCCTGGGCTTTTCTCACATCATCATCACCACCGCCCACACCGCCTCCATCTCCATCGTGCATCAGCTCCACGGCCTGCTGATGTTTTTTCCGACGTTGGTGGCAGACACGCTTTCATTAGTGCTTTGCCACCCCTGCTTCCACGCTTTGTGGAATGCTTCCTGCCTTAGCCGCAGACTGTCATGTATGAGGGGAACAGACTCGAGTAGATCGTTCCGAAGGCGTTGCCTTACTCATCGACGTAAATGTTTTATTATTATTATTGCGCTGACGGAGCAGGGCGTAGCGAGCGAACCGCTTCGATTCGTGCGGCGCGCGAGGCGGTGTCCCAACACACTAGAAGAGTGGCGAAATAATCCTCTTGGGGTGGTTGGTGGGGGGGCAGGGTGGGGAGGTTCGAAATGGAGGCCGGCTCTCAGGGTTCGGGTCTTACGCGTACGTGGCTCGCAAGGCCGCTGAAAAAAACCGGACCGCCATAGAGATAAGTTCTGTGAAGTTCTTCGTTTGGGGGAAGTTTATAGTTTCAAGTTTGGGTCTCCTCTTGCCCCTTTACTTGTATCGAAATCTGGAAAGATCGCACTCACAGCGTCCGGTGTTCAATTTTTGTGTGCAATCTGTTTAGGTTAAACCTCCCGGTATTGGTCTGTCCAGGGCTGACATATTTAGGAGCCGTCAACTTTACAGCAAAAGAAAGTGCTATGAATGCTTGGTTCGAGGTCAGTTTTCGGATTGGGTAGAGGGGCGTGGATCTCCAAGTCGAATGCCTCACAGCAATGCTAAAGATTTCTTTGGAAGGATAACTTTGCCCGGTGTTCAGGAATTTTTTCACAGGCTGTCGTGTTGTCCAAGCTATACGTTGATGCTTTTCACTGTGTTGTCCAAGAGGTTCTAGTTTGCTTAGTAGTCTAGTCCTAGATAAGAGGAGGAGGAGCTAGCGAATGGAACATCTCCGAGTCTACCTTGATTTTGCTCAGTGTTGAAGATTCTGCCGAAAGCTTGTCGTTGTTGTCGGGTAGTGAGTTCATCGCCGAAAGAAGCGGCGGTGCGCTCTTTCGCCGTGTCTGTGTGAATATTCGTGCTGCTTGGCAGTTTGTGATACATGTACTTAGAAATTAGAAGAATAGCGATCATTATTCTCTTCCGTCTTTCGCACTTTCATCGGCAAAAATACACTTGTTCGTAATGCAAGTTGGAATCCCTGCACTTTAGGTAGGACCTTGCAAGTCCAAGCAAATTCAAACGACTTTGATGATTCGGTTTTCACGTGCATTAATGAATGGTGCTGATGCCTCGCCAAAGCTCAGAGATTAGACTTGCATTCGACAGTATTTAATCGTTGTCACTGCTGTTTGAACCACCCTTCTGCGAGTTCTTGGGTCTCGGTTCAACAGCCATGTGCAGTTTAAATCTCCTTGTTTCGGGAGCCAGTGCAGAAGGTTCATCAGTTTATTCGTTTTTGGCGCTGTTCTCAAGCAGGTAAAACACGATCGGGTACAAAAACACGGAGTTTCCCAACACCTATAAGCCAAACCAAAACATGGAGGACGGGATTGGAGCACCTCTGCCTTCAGCGTACCGCAAGAAACAGTATAAGTATGCTCCTGGATTCGGAGAATGGGCCAGCAATATTGTGAGAGGCTGCTCTTGTGTAGGATTTGTTAAAGGTTGTTCGGAATACAGAAAGCACATTTTCCTCTTGTTGACCGCTTTCGTATTGTTAGCTCTCACTTTTGCAGTCATGATGGTTTCGCCTAAACGAGATTCAGATTCAGATTAGCTGCCGACTACAGTCGCCTGACTAGAAGCGGATATGTCCGAGCACAAATCCGTGGAGAAATCGTATTTTGGTGGGTTTGTATTGTTAACTCAATTATTTGCTCACAAACTGAAAACATTTCCGGGACATACAAGCTGTAGTCCGCTTTGATGATTCTGACAAGCTCGGTACCCCGAATGTTCTGGACGGTGATGTGCGAGAAATCTTATCTAATAATCTGCCAACATTCTGTGCATTTTTTCTCTCGCCCCGGTACATACGTGCTTATATGTCGCGCCGATTACAAGGTAACACCGAATAAACTTGTAGGACGATAAGCTTGACGAGAAGGTCGAGGACAATGTGAAGCTCGGCGAAAAAGGAGTTTTGGAGTCTCCAGGCTAGGTCCTGCAGTTAGTTTAGTGGGTTACGAGAGGTTCCCTGCTAGTATCAGCCTGAAAAGAGTTCGATGCTAGTCGAGAGGGCTCCCTGTGGATAAGAGCCTGCATCTATCAGCTCGAATCGATAGTTCAACTCCCTCGATTCGAGAGGGCTCCCTGTAGATAAATTGACAAGAGCATGTCGTTCGAGGTGTCCCCCTTTACGCATCATAGCGCCAAGGGTAGCCCACCGTGCAGGCCAGAAGCTACCATTTGTAAACTCACTCTTTCTTCATAGTTAAAGGAAATAATGCCACGGACATTCTGCTTTGTGACTCTATACTCGGAATATTTCTCTAAGTCGTCGCATTTAACATGGAGACAAACAAAGTTGTAATGGGGCTCACAGCATTTGTAGCGCCACCTTTCCCAACTTTTGGAGTGCAAGTCTTTCAGTTTAAACAGGTTTATCCTGCACCAAATAACAACACAACCTCGTGAGAATCGGTATGTTAGAACCAACGGCTGAGTGGCACAAGCTTCTACGGTGATAGCGGCAGCAACAGATTGCAACATACCAGACGATGAACCCAAACATGTTTTGCTTATGATAATTCTTATTTGTCGCAAACGACGCGTGCATATGATGGGACAAATACTGATAGTCCCGAGCGATAACGATGTTCATATATGTATCTGGCATGATCTCAACATACACATAGGTTTGTAATAATCAATGCATACACCAGCATAGCAAGTGATCGTAGAGATACAATTTTTTTGAAATTCTGATATTCTGAAACAACATGCAAAGCTCTCGCATGCAAGCCCAAATTTCTCACATGAAAAAGAATAAAAACAGCAGTATATAATATTCACCAAAAGACAATAAAACCACCGAAAGTACGAATTATTGTACAAAACTGTGAGCAGAGTTGTCTTAGCAATCTAGCACTCGGCACGCGAACAGCCACCTAGCACTTGCGAAGGCAAAACAATAATGAGTCCACTAGTCCTGACCTGCGGTCAGATGATAGGGCTTCGCTAGCAAGCGAATAGATATGATACAAGCGAGGCTATTATGGAACGTTAATAGCTCACGCAGAGTACGTGCGGATATGAGTGCAGTGCTTCGTCCGAAGTGACTGCTGTAGCTCAACGCTACCTCATTTTACGCAATGCCCCGCATCTCATAGATGCCACCGCAATCGGGTTGTGAACCCAAGGCATTGGTTGAACAATCAGTATCGGCTGAACGAATAAGCCATATGATACTCACATGCTTGTTCAGAACATGCTTGAAGCGAAGATGAGTTTTCTCCAAACCATTCGGTTCTTCAAGACTCCATCTTGCTTTGCCATCTCGAGTCCACAATACTGGCCTCTCGATGACAGGTGTCACTCAAGTCTCACCTTGAGTAAATGATAGATGATATGACTGTACATGTCATAGTCGACCGTACTGACGACTGTCTGTCATTATAATATATGACATGACACGACATGACATGACATGACATGGTATGACATGTCTGACAGGTATGACAGGTATGACATGTCTGACAGGTATGACACATGTGTCATCGGTCATAACCCTGACAGATCTCCCCTCTTAAGAGAGTTGTGACCTCACAACGGGCATACCTTTGTATATGTCTTTGATGTCTTTGTTGTTGTTGCTGCTGCTGCTGCTGCTGCTGCTGGTACCAGTCTTCTTACACCGATGTGAGGCGTCCCTCATGGTGTTTTAGGATATTTGGGGGAACTGAGTCCACTTTAAACCCTCACCTTAGGCATTTAGCCTTACAGTTCTTAGGATGTAGCCCCCATGAATTGCGTATCGTATTGCAGAGTGACGTTTCAAGGTTCCATGAATTGCGTATCGTATTTCAGAGTGACGATTCAAGGTATCCGAGGTTTACGTTACGGATATTTTTAGCGCTTGCCGTCGACGCCTTTGCGAACGATGATCGACGATTTAACGAACGATACTCGGCCTTATATAGTGCACCCAACCCTTCCTCCCCTCCTGAAGCTACTTTGGAGGATCATAGGCGGCAACGGGGAGCCCGATGTTTCCGGAGTTATTTCACCGGGGGCTTGTTTTAATGCAAACGGAGTGGCCCTGCTTAACGGAATTGGACTTATAATCCTCAACCGGTCTGCTCAACTCCTCACTTTTGGTCCAGTACGCGCGCTTTGACGAACATCTGTCGATTCAGAGTGGATTCGCCACGTACTAATGTGAGATTTGTTTTAGTTATGTGTGTCAGGCATAACTCAGGATCACAACTCCGTCCACCTCAGTCGATGTCTCCGGTAGCTTCGGATGACTGGCCATAAGATCCGAATGACAAACCACGGTATGGCAAAGGTAGCATTTAGCAGTTTTTATTTATCCACAGATATGATATCTCGCATGTGTGCGTATCTGTGCAAGGGTATGATTTTGTACAAGGCTCACTACACCTTTAGCAAGTAAGGATCAATTTCCCGCTTCTATGCAACATAATGATAAAACATTAAGAGCAAGGTATATAGATGATCGACATGTATTAGTATATATTACAAGAAGTAAGGGCAATAGGCTTAATATAGTGTTTAGCCTTCATAGGCAGCTATTATGTCTGCTGCATTGGTCAGCTCTGTGGCTTTGGCCCAGGTGTCATGTTCAGGGCCGTAGCCTGCATATCGCACTAAATAGTACTTGACACCTCTAGTGATCTTATCTGAGAGTATGTGTGATATCTCAAACAGTGGTTGCCCTTCTTCGGTGATCATATGTGGCAGAGGCAAAGGTGCTTGGATCGAGTCGTTATACAGCTCTATTCTGGATACAGGCTGTACCGGATGGATACGAATATCGAGATCCCCGAAATCTAACTCGTATGCACGTCCATGGCTTAGCACTTTGGATATGGTAAACGGCCCAATATATGGCTGCTTAAAGTGTCTGCCTGCCTCTGTCAAACCAGTCCATTGGATAAACTCGGTCCGTAAAAGAACTTTCTGCCCTACTGCATATTGCCGAGGCATGTGAGTCTTATTGAATCTGGCTTGGCTAATTTCTGCTGCTCGGGAAATGTTGTCTACCGCGTTGGCATGTACAGCCGAGTACTGGTCAAAATGATCTCGAATAGCATTCTGTACTGGAACAGGAGCTTCTGGCGGAATAGTGATTGCCGGGTCATGAGGCGAAAGTGGCTGCGCCATCGAGTCGAGATAAAATGGTGAATAACCAGTAGTTGCAGAAACTGTGTTGTTAATTGCAAACTCCACCAGAGGCAACTTGTCCTCCCACGAATTGGTTGAAGTATCATTGCAACAACACCTGTGGAGAAAAATACTATCTAATCAGTTTATAAACCAGAGGATGGTGAATCATGCATCAACAAATTGAAAAATACCTGAGGATGTCCTCAATGAAGGCATGGCTCCTCTCATTGCTTGCATTCGACTGTGGATGGTGTGAAGACGTCATAGACAATCTCGTACCAGTAGATTTCCACAGTGTCTGCCAGAATGTAGAGGTGAATCTGGGGTCTCGATCTGAGATGATGTTCCTCGGAAGACCATGGAGCTTGAAGATATGCTGCATATATATCGAAGCAGTATGCTGAGCAGTCCAGGTCATGCTGAAGGGAATGAGATGCCAGCGATGAGAGAATTGGCACATTACCACAAATATACTGTCGTGCCCATTAGTGGTGATAGGCAGGTCAGTAATCCAGTCAAGAGATACATCAAGCCATTTTGTCTTAGGCACACAATATCGTATATGTGACTGACGATAGGGTTTGTGTCTCCTCGTTTTCTGGCGTTGACACACGGGGCACTCCCGAATGTACTGGATACCCTACCATTTTAGAAAACGTTAGTACGTGCACTAACGGTGAGTTAGTGTGTCTTAACGTCATACTAGCGCATACTAACGCCGCTTACTTTTAGTACGCGTACTAACGACGTACTAACGCGATGCGTTAGTACACAATGTGCGTTAGTATGATTGAATGTGGGAGTTGGTGGACTCGTGGTGTGGTGCGTAGTGGGTCACGGATGGGGTCCAAATGCACTTCAATGATGTTCTAAGGCGATTGGATGGCGAACTGGACATTGGTTAAGGGGGTATGACGCTGTTTGAAGAAGCCGATATGTGGGCTAAATTCCTTTGGGAATGTGCTACGTTAGCATGTCGTTAGTATGTCGTTAGTACACTAGACCAATCACACGTTAGCGTGTTAACGGCGTACTAACTCCCACTCTTCTTAAGTGTGGGAGTTGGTGGACTCGTGGCGTTGTGCGTAGTGGGTCATGGATGGGGTCCAAATGCACTTCAGTGATGATCTAAGGCGATTGGATGGCGAACTGGACATTGGTTAAGGGGGTATGACGCGGTTTGAAGAAGCCGGTATTGGGGCTAAATTCCTTTGGGAATGTGCTACGTTAGCATGTCGTTAGTATGTCGTTAGTACACTATACCAATCACACGTTAGCGTATTAACGGCGTACTAACTCCCACTCTCCTTAAGTGTGGGAGTTGGTGGACTCGTGGCGTGGTGCGTAGTGGGTCACGGATGGGGTCCAAATGCACTTCAATGATGTTCTAAGGCGATTGGATGGCGAACTGGACATTGGTTAAGGGGGTATGACGCGGTTTGAAGAAGCCGATATTGGGGCTAAATTCCTTTGGGAATGTGCTACGTTAGCATGTCGTTAGTATGTCGTTAGTACACTAGACCAATCACACGTTAGCGTGTTAACGGCGTACTAACTCCCACTCTCCTTAAGTGTGGGAGTTGGTGGACTCGTGGCGTGGTGCGTAGTGGGTCATGGATGGTGTCCAAATGCACTTCAGTGATGATCTAAGGCGATTGGATGGCGAACTGGACATTGGTTAAGGGGGTATGACGCGGTTTGAAGAAGCCGATATTGGGGCTAAATTCCTTTGGGAATGTGCTACGTTAGCATGTCGTTAGTATGTCGTTAGTATGTCGTTAGTACACTAGACCAATCACACGTTAGCGTGTTAACGGCGTACTAACTCCCACTCCCCTTAAGTGTGGGAGTTGGTGGACATGTGGCGTGGTGCGTAGTGAGTCATGGCTGGGGTCCAAATGCACTTCAGTGATGTTCTAAGGTGACTGGATGGCGAACTGGACATTGGTTAAGGGGGTATGACGCGGTTTGAAGAAGCTGATATGGCTGAGCTCCTTTGGGAATGTGCTACGTTAGCATGTCGTTAGTATGCCATTTAGTACACTAGACCAATCAGACGTTAATGTGTTAAACATATATTATCTAACATGTTAAACGTGTACTAACCACGGTATACGTGCGTAAACTACGCAACCACTGCACATGCCGGGTGTTCCACTAAACCACACGACGCAAGATGCCGAGGGACTGTCCACGGCCTAGAATCCCGTCGACCGAAACATGAGTTCAGTCCTCATTGTCGTCCTAGTCGTCGTCGTAGTCAAGTGGTGGCTTTAGGCATTCAAAAAGTCAGCCGTGGGGTCAAGAATGACCGCGATCTCCATGCACGGATGTGGTACGTATAACGACGACTTGCTGTTCAACTTTGTTGGCTAAGATGAAATGCTCGGAGTTCTTCTCAAAAGCCGTTGGGTCACGGTGCGGGTTGAAGGTGTACACCGTCTTAGCCAAATCGTCCGGCCCGAGAATCGAGTTCCTCCTACGATAGGCCTTGATTTGTTCTTCGGTTGGCTTTGTCAGCCAGTTGACTTTCAATAAGGTGTACAACCGTCCCGCGATCTCCACCCGCAGAATGTTTGTAATGCGGTTGTGCCGGCATACCGCCACCATTTTTGATACGCAGTTAGCTGGAACATAGTGCATTAATTAAGTAAAGTAGCTGCCACGTTAGTAGTGTACTGTTAGTTACCGAATATCGCACTAAGTGTACACTACCGTATCGACATAGGGCACAGATAACGTGTTTCACTGGTTTCTTGAGAGACATGCATATCACGAGGTATATGGATAAAGGCATGACTCACCCGTCATATATCGTCGTCACCGTGGTTGCCGCCCACTCGGATACTCGAAGCTTCTTTGTGCTCCCCTCATATTCATGACCCAACCGGAAACCTTCGGGAACAGGTTGACAAGGTGGTGGTGGAGAAACAAGTGCGTGGGGTGCGGGGTTACGAATGGCTCTGCGGGCTAGTGGTGGGACGGGCAGTGCTGCTGTCAAGGCGCTGGGGGCCGGCCCCGGACCTACGGGCGTCCCGAAAATTGACCTTGGGCCTATCGCGGACCTACGAGCAATTCTCCTCCGGACCTATGGGCCTGACAATTCTAGTATAGCCACACCACCGCTGGAAAGCCCCGGACCTACGGTGGGCCTATGGATTTAGGAGTGTTTTGTTGTCCAGATGGATTTATCGGGGACAGGTCGAGCTTACAATGGTGTGATGTGATCCGGGCCTACGGCGGACTTATTGGAAATTGTATCGAATAGGAAATACGTTGAAATGTTGGCATGCATTTTACTATTCCCACGATATACTGATTTATAAGCACTCTTTAGATTTGGCAAATTACGGAGTGGATAAGACCTGGATCCCTAGTAGAAAATAATGCCTAAAACCGTCAGCAATGCTGGAGGTAAAAACTCGGCGCATGGCGAGTAATCTGGTCCGTAGACCCGACGATACATAGGTAGGGGAAATGCTCCACCGACCCGGATATGATGGGTGAACATAATTATGCAAAAATCTGGCGAAAGTCGGTTAAGATCGAGTGAAAATTCGCCTGCGGCGCACCAAAAATGGGAGAAGGCAACATTGGGTCCGAGTATTTTTGGAGGTGTGCTGACACAAAAAAAATCATTATTTTCTATTTGGCCTGGGTATTTTTTATCCGGGAAGAGAAGCCTTAGATGGATAAATAAGTCATGCATATGTGCATCGTGGGATCGTTGAATAGGTTGGATTTGGTTTTATAAAGATTTTGGAACATTTCGGTATTTATTTTCATTTAATAAACTTTTAGATTTATCAAAAATTGTCTTGATATATGTCTAGTACTGTAACGCTACATAATCGACTCATGGGATTCAAATATCAAGTCATGCATAATATATGTGCATTGATATGCCTTTGATGATAATAAGAGTGCTTCGAACTCGAAGGGATCGATGTACTAGATGGAGCACTTAATTAGGCGAAATCTTGCGTGTGCACTTGTCAACTTAGATAACCCACATATATGTCAAGAAATCGTGCAAATTACACGGGCCGGGCGGACCTATGACGGACCTATGACTATCTGGGTGCGGACCGCCCGGACCCATACGGGACCTATGCAATCCCGAAAACGGGGCCTACGGTGATTTCTTGAAGACAGCAACACTGGGGACGGGTACACGTGAGGACACCGGCGCGCCTTGCCGTAGAAGAATCCCCCGCCGGCCGGGAGTCGGTGTGGGTGCACGCTCGGGCGCGGGCTCGGGCGAAGGTGGATCCGGGCGAGAGGCTTGTGCACGAAGAGTCGCAAAGTGTTCACCTTGACGTTTATTGTTCATTGCACAAATCCCAATTCTGCCCCCCCCACCCCACCCGCCCTCCTATTATGCAATACAGTAATCACTCAGTAATAAGAAACCCCGCCAATAAGAAAGTAGCCAGCTTTTTTGATTTCTTCACAATATTTAACACATAACACTCCATATTTAAGATCTCTATATAAATAAGAAAGTTGCTAGGCTGACCAAAAAGTCCTGTTTTCTTAAAATCGAGTGTTTACTGTATTCTGCGTTGTTAGTGTGAGTTTAACAGAAGGGATCTTTTCGGGAATATTCCATTGTTAGTACGCTAACAGGACGCTAACGGCATGCCTTAGCGCACTAATGTTGCCCTAACTTAACACTAACGGAAAGAATCTTTTAGGGAATATTCCATTGTTAGTACGCTAACAGGACGCTAACGGCAGGCCTTAGCGCACTAACGTTGCCCTAACTGAACACTAACAGAAGGAATCTTTTAGGGAATATGCCATTGTGCGTTAGTGCATGCCACCTAATGCCTCCTTAACGACGTCAATAGGGCGCCATTTAGTGTCTTGTTGCATGTAATGCGCTAACTCAGCGCTGAACGTAACGCACAATGGCATATTCCCTAAAAGATTCCTTCTGTTAGTGTTCAGTTAGGGCAACGTCAGTGCGCTAAGGCCTGCCGTTAGCGTCCTGTTAGCGTACTAACAATGGAATATTCTCTAAAAACTCGAATCGCGAGATAAAAATTACTCGACGGCAGGATTCGAACCCACGCGGGCGGATCCCCAAGGCGACTGCCCACTCGTCATGTCCAACTGCGCTACGATCAAATAAAATGACGTATATCACCGACAAAAAATACAATGTTATCCCATGCCATATGAAGTCACAGTGACACTGACGATGACGCCTGAGACAGTCGAGTGACACACGACATCGACATCGAGGATCGACAGTGGCATGGCAGTGGATGTGGTGTCCACTGTAGTCAGTACTGTGTCACTGTGTCACTGTAGTGGTCAACACCGCACCGACCGACTGAGTGACATGACATGACGAGGTATCCGTTTTTGGTTTTGAATTATTTCAACAGCATTCTACACTCCGGTGTCTACACACTGAGACAGTGAACAGTCTGTAGCAGTGTCACTCGACTGTAATGAAAAAACACTTCCGTGTGCAGCTGCTGCTGCTGCTGTGCTTGACCTTGTTTCAAGTGCGTACTCGCTCTCGCTCATGTATTTTTTATTTCTACCGTAACTTTATGCTTGCGAGGATGTTTTCATGTGTAGCCACGATTGTTTTGCTGCGCGTCTTGGTCTTTAGCCAAGTGCGTAGGGGTGTCAAAAAGATAAATTGGTTTCTTGGTTCCTAGTCCAATGGACTAGGACAAGTTGGTTCGAATCCGACTCACCCCGCTGAATTTATTATTTTCTTGTGGTTACTTGCTAACTTGTTTTGCTTTTGCACGCAGAAATGAAGCTGATCTTTAGTTCTTCTAGTCTTTGAGCTCTTCGAGCGATTCGAGCTCTTCGAATTCTTTCATTGGTATGGTTCTCTCATATTGTTTACATGATCTGTCTTCAGTTTCCCTTCAACGCGTTTTGATCATACTTATTGAGACTCCTTGTGTGGGTTGGGTTTTTCAAACGCGGGTACATTGGAACGATTTCTTTTCTTTCTAGAGTAGAGTAGAGTAGAGTAGAGTAGAGTAGAGTAGAATAGTTTGATTATCCCGCAGACTTGTTGTACTAGTGATATGTTGACTTTTGTTTGCAGAGTAGAGTAGGCTGTTTTTCGCAAGATCGCGCGTTTTGTTGAACTTTTCTTTTAGAGAATTGTGATAAACAACTCGCAAACATATTAGGGCTTAGAAAGCAGTGTAAATATAGTTGAATGATGGATACTACGTTCTTATTTTGTCTTCTATTCATTGTCATGCATACTTTGTGTATACCCATATTGCATTTGCGCATTCTAGCGAAAGAATTGTGTTCTTGAAAGCATCATTTTGCCACAAACAACATGAATGCACATTTGTACACACCCCGCCACATATGAAATTATGCAAGCTTGTATGGTGTGTGTGCATCTATCATGCACACACACACAACATTCGTGTTTGTGTTTACATCTTCAATAGTGTGTACGTGTGTAGCAAGTGAACGCGCGTATGCTTTTAGAATGGGATAGCACAATGGTATGATACACTATTTGAACACTAACACTAGATTATGTGCACACTAACCGGTCGTTAGTGTGCACAAGGTTAGTGTGCTGTTAGTGTAGTGTTAGTGGTATATTAACGATATCCTAACGACACACTATCGGTATACTAACCATCCGTTAATGCTCAAAGTTAGTGTGATGTTAGTGTAGTGTTAGTGGTATATTAACGATATCCTAACTACATACTATCTGTATACTAACCATCCGTTAATGCTCGCAGTTAGTGTGTCGTTAATATACCGTGAGTTAGTGTACCGTTAGTGTGCCGGTTAGTGTGTCAGTTAATGTCCTAACCACGCGTTAATCGTTTGAGTTAGTGTGTCGTTAAGGTACCGTTAAGGTATGTTGCACAGAATGCATGCCCTAACGGTACCTTAACGACGCAGTTAGCGTGCTATTAGTGTATGTACAAGCACACTAACGCGCCGTACTCTTATACAGTTAGTGTGTCGTTAGTATATCGTTAGTGCACGTACTAACGTTTTCTAAAATGGTAGGGATAGCTGCCGTCGTCATTCCTGGCCAATAATATCGGCTACGCAATAGATGAAGCATGCGATTTTTGCCTACATGACCAGAAATAGTGGCTGAGTGGCACTCATGAAGGAGAATGTGGCGAAGCTGTGTGATCTCACCGTCATCTGTAGGAACCTTAGCAGTAGGTGGAATGTATAGCTGTCTGCCATATATGGTCTTGCGATAGATCAACCCCTGAATGAGCTCGAAACTGCTGACTGACTGTGATGAAGTCGATGATGCCAGCTTAGACAATATAGTCTGTGCAAATGTATCACGATCATACTGGGATATAATAATGTCGTGAAGCTGATGAGCTGATGAAGAAGATATAAGAGCAATGAATGTAGAATCTGTAGACGGTATGTCAATGAGTGGAACCTCGGTGATGCCTATATGTTTCAGACAATCAGTGAGTTCAAAGAGTGTAGAAATACGAGTGAGTGCATCTGCAACCTTATTCTTCTCGCCAGAAATGTGCTCTATTCGGAAGTTGTACTCGGAGAGCTCATCCAACCACCTCGCCTGTTTGGGGCTTAGTGTGGATTTGGACTGGAAATAAACCAGTGGCTGATGATCTGAGCGTACAATAGTCTCAGGAGCTCCCAACAAGATGTGGCGAAAGAATCGGAAGCCTTCCACAATGGCAAATAGCTCGATCTCGGGAATAGGCCAACGTCTCTGTGTATCGGAAGAGTGACGCTGTGATAGCCACATGGCTTCATACCTTTTCCTTGATCCTGGAGTACCACTTGACCAACGTGTGTGCCTGATCCATCGACCTCCATAATAGATGGCAGTTTCTGATCTGGAAGCTGTAGTACTGGAGCATTGCAGATGGCACTTTTGAGGTTATCAAATGCCTTCTGCTGCTCAGATTCCCAGACAAACTCTGCATTATCTTTAAGGAGACGGTTGAGCGGCTCGGCAATCCTGGAGAACTTTGGTATGAATCTCCTAAACTGGCCGACCATGCCCAAGAATGACCGAAGGGATGACTTGCCATCTTTAGCCATTCGGCGTAGAGGCTGTTTTCCAACGGTAGGACCATACGACACTGGAGGCTGTATTGCCATAACTGCTCGGATTCGGTCTTCGATGATGGATAGGCCTGCTTCAGAGATGTGATGTCCGATGAAATCTATGGATCTGACGAACAACTCCACCTTGGAAAGCCGAATGAAGAACTGGTGATCTCTGCAACGCTGGAGGAACTGTCGAACATGCTCCACGTGGCTGTCAAAGTCCGGACTGTACACAATAGTGTCATCCATGAAAATGACAAGGAACCGATCGATGAAGTCGAAGAATGCCCGATTTCCTACACGTAGAGCGGTTGCAGGAGCATTGGTCAATCCGAAAGGCATAACTGTCCACTCATAGGAACCGTATCTGGTGCGAATCGTTGTTTTGTGAATGTCATCTGGATGTATAGGGATCTGATGGGAAAACTGATTGAAGTCGAATCTGCTAAACCATCGTGCACCTTTAAGCTGTTCAAGAAGGGTATCGTGAGGTGGCAATGGATACGTGTCCTTAATTGTGATGTTATTAAGGGCTCGATAATCACAGCACATCCTCCACTTCCCCCCTGGCTTAGGAGCGAAAATGATAGGACATCCATATGGAGATGATGACGGACGAAGGATACCCAATTCGACATATTTGATGATCTGTCGTTTGAGCTCTTCCATCATGGGCACTGGAATGGTACGAACTGGCTGTGATGGTGGCTTGTGCCCAGGTTCAATGTTGATGCGATGATATCCACCTTCAAACCGTTCTGGCCTATGACCAGCTGGAAGATCCTCCTGGAATATGTCTGAAAAGTCTTCCCTCATCTGATCACGTGCTGCTGTGACCTCTGGGTCTTCCATAGTGGTGTCTGATTCTGCTGTTGCAAAGACCAGTTCACCATCGACCTCTGAGAGAAAGAAGAGATAAGCTACGGCTCCTTCAGCCGAACCACTGGATCGAATACGACGTAGGTGCTTTCTCATGGTGGTGGCACTGACCAATTCCATTTCAGGGAGGTCATCTGAGCCTGGAATCTGTTCAACTCTGGATAGCACTGTGCGAACACCGGAACCTGATGAGTGCTTCCTAGTGATCGTCAGATTTTTGGACTGGAAGTCAATGTGTGGATTTCTCCTCTCCAGCCAATCCCACTGAGAATGATGAGGAATCTGTGGGTGCAATACCAAGCTGAGCAGCGAACTGTCTGTCGATGAAAGACGATGTAGCTCCTGGATCCACCAATATATGAGTACTCTGTCCATATACTTTCCCTTTGTACAACAACAGCTTCTTCTGTGATTTCAGCTGTGCTGTCTGAGACTGCATCTGTGCGATGTGCTCTGAGGGAGTGTCCATCTGCTGAAACTGTAATGTCAGACTGGAAAGGACTTCTTCCGAGATACTCTCAACCCGGCCACTTGCTTCAGTGGCATCTTCAGGCTGATTTACCCTCGGGGTGCTCTCAACATTGGTACCTGTGCAGTACCCTGAGAGTTTCCCTGAGGAGCTGGAGCTGAAGCTGGAATTGGAGCTGGAGCTGCAACTGCTGCATTGATGCTCTGCCGAGTCTGTAGCTCCTTAACCAGGGTGTTGATTGTTTTCACAAGTTTGCCAGACTCGTTCTTAGCACCCTGATTATCTTGTTGCTGCTGTCCTCTGAAATTTGGATTCTGAGCTGGAGGCTTGCCTTGTATAGGTTTTCCATCTGGTGTCCATTTGGAGAAACAATCCTTTGTGACGTGATTGGTACGACCACAACGTTGGCAAGGCTTAGGAGGATTTGGTGCTGATCCTTTCCCTTTTCCTTTGCCTTTGACTTTTCCACCTTTCCCTTTGCTCCTTTGGGAATTCTGATTGGCATTTTGATTTTGATTGCCATTCTGATTCTGATTCCAGTTCCTATTGGATCTGTCATATGGCTTTCTGCCACGCCCTTTGTCTTTATCCTTTCTGACTAGGCCTCCTGATGACTGTTCCTTTTGCCCCCGATAGTGTAGGGTCTCTGTCTGACTGCTTCGAATCAACAACGTAATTCAAGTCGAGCAGGATCTGTGTGGTTTGTGACCACGACAGATTATTCCTTTCGTTTTCTGTAAGGAATCTCAGATGGAACTGTTTGCGAAGATCAGAATCCATACTGCTGACGAATCTGTCCTTTATCAACACATACATCATCCAGATCAACTGATGCTAATGCAGCCAGTGATGTGAACGTGCGTAAATAATCTGAGAAAGTCTGGTTCCCTTGATTCAGCGCCATTAGATACTTTTTAGCTAATGATCTTGTATGGGGGTTGCCAAACTGATTGAGGAAAGTCCTTCTGATTTTCTCATACGTGGCATCTGGTTGTTTTGCCACGACCTGGAAATAATGTCGGTCGTTGTTTTGTATGAGTGTCAGGAATACTGTAATAATGTCCTTGTCTGGAACTCCTGGATAAGTGAACTGAAAGTATCTATCCACTGTTTCCAACCAAATCTCTGCATCCTGTCCTGCCTTAAATTCCTTAGGTGGTGTCATTTTCACCTTTGGAACTAAAGTGGATGGAGCTGGTGCTGGTACTGGATCATCATCAGGGTCTGTGAAAACTGTTGGAGCACGATCCTCTGTATACTCTTCGTCTGGTTCCTGTGGTTCTGACTCAGGATCTCTATATCTGCTCATGTCGGGCCTCATGCGACTGATGTTATCGAAGTACCCTATTTGATCGAATCTGGTCTGGGTATCATCATAACCAGTGAGCCATTTGGGTATCTTGAACCGACTGTAGGCATCGTAAGAACCTAAGATGTCAAAGAACCATGTTGACGGATCTGGATTGATAGGGATATCTGATTCTTCTGCCATCTAAAAAACAAAACACAACACCAAAATACCTTCAACTGGCTGAGTGTGTGTGTGTGTGTATATAGTATATATATATCTATATTTTGTACATGTATTATATCTGTACATTATAATGAGGTGATGTATGTATATATCCACCTTCTTCCCCCCTCAAGGAAGTGTGAACACACAGGCAGTTGTCAAGTGCCTTTATACCTCATGATATAGCATGCAGTCCTTATAGGAAGCAGCTTATACAGTTTTAGGGTTGCAGCCCTATAGTTCTTGGGTTGTCGCCCTACAGTTTTTGGGTTGTTGCCCGACAGTTCTTGGGTTGTTGCCCGAAATATTGTCATGACTGTGCTGATTTCAGCATGACATAATGCCAAACACAAAGTGTTTCCTATTATATAGGTGGCATTTAAGGGTATATAGTGTTACAGTGACCCTTATCTCCCACAGTGATATTAGGGTGTTACTTACCATCAGTAACCCTAAAATATGTTAAATTAAAGCAATATGAACATTTTTCAAAGAAATTGAAGCAAAACTGCATTTAATTTTTCACTGTGTATCACGTGGTTTTTAGGAGGTATGTTACACCCCTGTAACTGTACACGTGAATATATATAATATTAGGGCGTTACAGGTGCTGTACTATTTTGAGCATATTTTTCAATAGCTAATAAAATAGGGTAACGAAAAAAATGAAACCCAAATTTTCATTTTCAAATCATACGTGTGAGTTTTTCACGTATTTTAGTACAGCAACTATGTATAGAATACACAGGAGTCAGCCCTACTAAGGGGAGGGCGCGGGTGAGCATCTCGGCGTGCTCACCTCGTGGCGACACGCATGCAAGGGTGGACCTCCTTGCACGCGCGTGACGATGCGTCCCGTCGAGACGGGTGCACTCGCCCGGAGCTTGGGGCTCGCCGGCCTCATCAGCACCGACCCCGAGTGTGGGTGCCGCGCTCCGCGCTCGGCGGCGGGGCATGCGTGCGCGGTGTGCCGCTCCCAGGCACGCGCATCAACCTCTGCAAGGAGGCCCGATGCGCCTGGATGCGGTGCACACGCTGCGCGCTACCCCCAGGCACCATGCGTCTGGTGTGCCCGGCGGGGCAGCGGCGCGTCACGCAGCCCGAGACAGCGCAGCGAGAGCTGCTGCCTCATGGCGGTGCGCCTGGCGCGCTCGCGGTGGCTGCCATCTGCCACTCGCGGCGCGCTCTCTCCCCCCCAAAAGAAAAGCGGTCCGCTCCCGGACGCTTCACTCTCGGTGGCCCTAAGGGAGGGCGCGGGTGAGCACCTCGGTGTGCTCACCTCGTGGCGACACGCATGCAAGGGTGGGCCTCCTTGCAGGCGCGTGGCGATGCGTCCCGTCGAGACGGGTGCACCTGCCCGGAGCTTGGGGCTCGCCGGCCTCATCAGCACCCCGAGTGTGGGTGCCGCGCTCCGCGCTCGGCGGCGGGGCATGCGTGCGCGGTGTGCCGCTCCCAGGCACGCGCATCATCAACCTCCGCAAGGAGGCCCGATGCGCCCGGATGCGGTGCACACGCTGCGCGCTATACCCCCAGGCACCATGCGTCTGGTGTGCCTGGCGGGGCAGCGACGCGTCACGCAGCCCGAGACAGCGCAGCGAGAGCTGCTGCCTCATGGCGGTGCGCCTGGCGCGCTCGCGGTGGCTGCCATCTGCCACTCGCGGCGCGCTCTCTCCCCCCAAAAGAAAAGCGGTCCGCTCCCGGACGCTTCACTCTCGGTGGCCCTAAGGGGGGGAGGGCGCGGGTGAGCACCTCGGTGTGCTCACCTCGTGGCGACACGCCTACTGTTCCTACCCTAAGTCCTAAACCTCCTAATACTTCCCTAGTACGCCTCGAGGGCCCCCTCGTAGAGGTGGACTCTCCAGATGGCGTTTGCTTCCCCAAGTGCGCAAGGATGTGAGCATGGAGCAACTGATAGTTGTTTGCTCACACCCTTAGCTAGGCTCGTGAGCGCTATGCTCTCAGCCTTTGGCTCAGCAACGCCACTAGGGTCCGGTGCGACACCCACCGAGCTCCTCGTGCCACGGGCCCCTCGCCTCCTACGTGAGGCTATCCGCCTTCTATCGCGGGCCCCTCGTCTCCCGCGGCGACCTGCTCGCCTCCTCCGACGGCATGCTCGCCTCGTGGGGGTCGCGCCTATCGCACTCCGAGCATCGCTCCTCCCTCTCGCATCCTGCGACACGGCCTGGACGCCGAGAGCCTGCGAGCCTGTCGAGTCCAATGCCTCGGCCGATGGCCCGACCACGCCTCGCCTATCATGGGTCCCTCGCCTCCCGCGGCGACCTGCTCGCCTCCCCCGACGGCATGCTCGCCTCGTGGGGGTCGCGCCTATCGCACTCTGAGCATCGCTCCTCCCTCTCGCATCCTGCGACACGGCCTGGACGCCGAGAGCCTGCGAGCCTGTCGAGTCCAGTGCCTCGGCCGATGGCCCGACCACGCCTCGCCTATCATGGGTCCCTCGCCTCCCGCGGCGACCTGCTCGCCTCCTCCGACGGCATGCTCGCCTCGTGGGGGTCGCGCCTATCGCACTCCGAGCATCGCTCCTCCCTCTCGCATCCTGCGACACGGCCTGGACGCCGAGAGCCTGCGAGCCTGTCGAGTCCAATGCCTCGGCCGATGGCCCGACCACGCCTCGCCTATCATGGCTCCCTCGCCTCCCGCGGCGACCTGCTCGCCTCCCCCGACGGCATGCTCGCCTCGTGGGGGTCGCGCCTATCGCACTCTGAGCATCGCTCCTCCCTCTCGCATCCTGCGACACGGCCTGGCCGCCGAGAGCCTGCGAGCCTGTCGAGTCCAATGCCTCGGCCGATGGCCCGACCACGCCTCGCCTATCATGGGTCCCTCGCCTCCCGCGGCGACCTGCTCGCCTCCCCCGACGGCATGCTCGCCTCGTGGGGGTCGCGCCTATCGCACTCTGAGCCTCGCTCCTCCCTCTCGCATCCTGCGACACGGCCTGGACGCCGAGAGCCTGCGAGCCTGTCGAGTCCAATGCCTCGGCCGATGGCCCGACCACGCCTCGCCTATCATGGGTCCCTCGCCTCCCGCGGCGACCTGCTCGCCTCCCCCGACGGCATGCTCGCCTCGTGGGGGTCGCGCTTGCCACAACCCGGGTATCATGCCACCTCCTCGCATCCGGCGAAGCGGCCTCAACGCCGAGAGCCTGCAAGCCTGTCGAGTCCAACGCCTCGGCCGATGGCTCGACCACGCCTCGCCTACCACGGGCTCCTCGCCTCCCGCGGCGACCTGCTCGCCTCCCTCTACGGCTCGCTCGCCTCGTGGGTGCTGCGCCTGCCGCATCAGGGACACCGCACCACTTCCCCGCATCGGGCGACGCGGCCACAACGTCGAGAGCCTGCGAGCCTAACAGGTCCGTGTGGCTAGGGGGCAGCCGTGCGCCCTCTCGGAGAAACGCCTCCGCCTCGCCGCCAGGTAGCGGCAATGACACCTCCTCGGGCAGCACCTCGGCAGAGCCACTAGAGGACATCCGTGCACACTCCATGGGCTGCACCTCGACTGTGCGCTCCGGTGATGACTGCGTGCACCCCTCACGCGGTGACTCGACTCTGCTGGCAGGTGGCCGCTGCGCGCACTCGTCGGGCCGCACCGCCAATGTGCCGCCAGGGGCCAGCTGTGCGCACTCTCGGAGCGACGCCTCTGCCTCCTCGTCGGGTGGCGGCAGTGTGTGCTCCTGGGGCAACACTCCTGCTCCACTACCATCAGGTGGCCACTGTGTGCGCTCCCCGGGCAGCACCTCCACCGACGACTGCGGATATGGGCCTAGTGGTGGCGCCGTGAGCGGCCTCCAAGGCTCCGCATCAACAGACAGCTGGGTGCGTGTCACGCCAGCGCGCGCGTCTGTGTCGTGGCTTTGGTCGCGCGCCTCGCTCGGGGCACCGCCAACGCTCTGGCTGTGGTCTAGCGCCTCGCTCGGGTCACCGCCAGCGCTCTGACCGTGGCCGTGCACCTCACAGGGGGTTGCGCCGGTGCCATGGCCGTGCTCGCGGGGCTCGCTAGGGGCACTGCTAGCGCTATGGCTATGGGTGCGCCTCGCGCCGGGGCATATGTAGCGCATGCCCGCGCCATGCTTGCTACTGCGCGCCCCGCTAGGGACGGCACTTGCACAGTAGCCGTGCGCTTCGCTCTGGGCAGCGCATGCGCTGTGGCCGTCGCCGCGCGCCTCGCTCGAGGCATCGCTCGTGCCGTGGCCGTGCGTCATGCTCAGAGCAGCGACGATGTGGTTGCGCGCCTCGCTAGGGGCAGCGCCAACGCCGTGCCTGTGGCCGCGTGCCTCGCTAGGGGCAGCGCCAGTGCCGCGACTGCCACCACGCGCCTCGCTAGGGGCAGCGCCAGTGCCGCGACTGCCACCACGCGCCTCGCTAGGGGCAGCGCTCGTGCCGCGACTGCCACCACTCGCCTCGCCAGGGGCAGCGCTGGTGCTAGGGCAGTGGCCGCGCACCTCGCTAGAGGCAATGCCGATGTGGTTGCGCGCCTCGCTAGGGGCAGCGCCAGCGCCGTGCCTGTGGCCGCGTGCCTCACTCAGAGCGGCGCCGATGTGACCGCACGCCTCGCTAGGGGCAGCGCTAGTGCCGCGACTGCCACCACGCGCCTCGCTAGGGGCAGTGCCAATGCTGTGGCTGTGGCCGCGTGCATCGCCAGGGGCAGCGCCAGTGCCGCGACTGCCACCACGCGCCTCGCCGGGGGCAGCGCCGATGTGGCCGCGCGCCTCGCTAGGGGCAGCGCCAGTGCCGCGACTGCCACCACGCGCCTCGCTAGGGGCAGCGCCGATGCCGTGGCCATGCTCGCGGAGCTCGCTAGGGGCAGTGCTAGCGCTATGGCCGTGGGTGCGCCTCGCGCCAGGGCATATGTAGCGCATGCCCGCGCCATGCATGCTACTGCACCTCCCGCTAAGGGCGACACTCGCGCCATGGCTGTGCGCCTCGCTCAGGGCAGCACTCGCGCAGTGGCCGCGGCCGCGCGCCTCGCCAGGGGCAGCGCTCGCGCAATGGCTGTGGCCGTGCGCTTCGCTAGGAGTAGTGCCGTGACTGGCGCTGTGGCCGTCACCGCGCACTTCACCAGGGGCAGCGGCAGCGCTGTGGCCATGGCCGCGAGCCTCGCTCGAGGCAGCGCTCGTGCTGTGGCTGTGGCCACGCGCTCCACTAAAGGTAGCATCGGTGCTGTGGCCGTACGCCGAGTGCGCTCTGCGCCCGTCCAATCTGAGGTACCTCCCCCCCCCCTCGGACAGGCGCAAGACCGCACGGCGCACAATCCCACGGGACGCCGCCCGCAAAAAGCTAAGCCTAGCAACGAAAAACGCCGCCCGCCGCCACGCCCGCAAACCCGCCGCCCGATCCCGCATCTCCTGACCCCTAAGCCAAACCACGCAACGATCGCGCCCGACACGGACATCCCGCAACACCTGAAGCCGCAGAATGAACCACGCCGCCCGATCCCAGGCCCGCTGCTGCGCCATACGCACCGCGCACCGCGAAGCCACGCGCTTGGCTCGGCACATCCCGACGCTCATCCCGGGGACCGCCGCGCACCCAGGCCGTGACGTGCTAAATAACTAACGCAGTGGAGGCACTTACGCCCACGCAAAGCAACAAGCACACGCCGCACCCAGAAATTCACCACTCAGGCACGAGCCGAGTGGCCAAACCGGCCGAAGCGCGCCAATTCATGAGTATAGAGGGCGCAAGCCCTAGGCTACTCGAGATTGAGAAACACGGGGACAATCCAGCAAAGGCCGCACAATTTTAAAAAAATCGCGCAGCGCTCCCGCCGCGAAGGGTCGGTGCTGCCGAAAAATCCACGCGATCCCAAATCCCAAGCCCGACCTGCGCAACTGTGCGCTCGTGACACGAGCTCAAGCGCTATGCGTGAACAAGAAACATGCTAGGGCAGAAGCGCGCCTGAATCTCCTCGCGGCCCAAAGTACCCGGAGATCGGAACTCCAAGAACACCTGAAACCCGGCATCACCAACCCGCAGCCAAACCGACACGCCGCCCAAAGCGCACGACAAAACATCCTAGACCAAAAGAAAAAATCTACGCAAAACACGTTTTCGTTCGTAAAAGTAAAAATAATTCCAAAGTCATACACGCAAATTCCAAATTGCATATACGCAAAGGACGCTACAACGCCACGTCAAGGCAGCCGCCCCATCCGAGGACAGAACAGACTCAAAGTACATTCGCAAAGGGGAGGGAGGACCAAGGGCCCCAAGCCACCTCCTTCATTGCTAGGTAGTCGTACCAAACTACGTCGCGGATCAAAGCACTCGGAGAATTCCACTCCTAGAGCACCTGAATCCCACAACCACGCACCCACCAACACGAAGCAGAAACGCACGACACACTGTTCTAGATTTCAAGAAAGAAACGTCGGGCGAAAGGCATTACGCAAGGGGGGTGCAATCAGAATACGCAGAAACAGAAATTTTCAGGAAGCGACCGGTAAAACGATCCAATTACCATTTTGTAGGAGGCTACCACTCCAGTTTCTTCTCTTCTTTACACTTTCGGGCTTATACTATTCTACACTTATTAAACGACCGCACGAGGTATGCTTACGTATGGTCAACTATCGGACTTCGGTTTCGTAAAGCCTTCAAGTTATTACTACAAGACTTCGGTTTCGTAAATCTTTATAGCTATGCTTTTTACAGCAGTTACGGCTTACAATTCTCAGTTCAGTTCTCATCCCCGAAACTGGTTACACTTAGAGTTCTTATGCATTCAGGAACTCTCTCCATAACTCAACTGTACGGAGTACTCCGTACAACAGGCTAGGCACCTCACATCAACATCATTCTGATCGGTCCTACTGTACTCCGTACTGAGTACTCTTGCGTTTTGTACTTAGCCGTTTTTCTTGCTCTTGTGCTTGCCTCCTAGCACAGCGCCACAAGGCACGTCGCTGAAGGAAGTCGCAAACGACGTTCTGGCCAGTGTCGACCCCAAAGTCACCAAGACTGCGGGTGGGCGCTTTCAGGCCCTAAAAGCGCCCGATTTCCAAAATTCAGTATGAACTACAATTACACAACGCGTTGAAGAAGAAATTCGCTGTCGTAAGGAAATAAAAGATAATTTATGTGGTTGTCACAAGCCGGTGAGCCGATAAAAGCCGTAACTGAAGTCGCGTTAGGGGAGGCCCCGGGTGAGCGTAACACACTGCAGATTTCAAATAACACTGAAGCCGAAGCCACGGTATAAAATCGCTGGAAAGGTCATAAGTCGAAAGTAAAATGTTTTTGTGGAAGCGGTGGTGGTGGTGGTGGTGCGTAGCACACTGATACCATTTTGTAGGAGGCAGTACTAAACCCTCTACTTAACAGTCACTGTGAAACTACTTGTGGATAAGATATAGTGCAAGGTTCTATATTATGCTCTATATCTTATTTGATGCTAACCAAACTATGCTGGTTCTTAGGATCTATGTCCGGACTCAATGCATATACTTGCATATAAGAATTAGGTTATATCTTTTGCCATATTGGCTTGTCTTTACTCTTGAAATCTCAACTGTTTCTTTGGCCTTGGCCATTACTTATTCACTCAACTCCCTGAGTTAATCCTAGTCAGCATGGCCAAGTCCCATTAGCCTATCAGATGCTTCTACTACAGTATCATGCAGTATGAGGTGTCAATGCTTCACTATGACACCTTATTACACCGTACACTAGTACTGTGTACTCCCACTAAGGGGGGTCTCTTCCTCAACAGGGGTCTCGGGCGCTAATATCGTAAGGCGCGTATGGCACTGCTAGCATGTATGACGACACTGCTGAGTCATCCGCGCATGACACAGTATGTTGTCCTAGCACAAGTCCAGTGACCAGCGATACATGAACGATACGATCTCCAAAGGGGACAAGACTGCCTCTTCCCTTGCGTAGTGGGTCTTCACTCGCTGGCAGGTCTCACACTGAGTGGCCACTGCCTCCACGTCCTTCTTCAGGTCAGCCCAGCAATGTCGCTGCCATAGAAGGTGTTGGGTACGTCTTATACCCCAATGGCCAGTCCTGGAGTGGTACTCCTTGACCAATGCCAAACGGTCAGCGGGCTTTGGAATCCTCACCTCCTTGCCCGACAACGTGATCATGTAGATCTCATCCGTGGCCTCGTCCCACCGGTGCCGCGCTGCGCGCCTCTTTACTCGGCGAACTTCGTCCTCCGGTAATTCCACGCTGCCACCAGACTTCAGCCACCTGAGACACCACACATCATCATGCACGTCTCGATGCTTATCGCGGTCGGCATGTTGTTCAGCAACACTGGCCACCAAGCTCGTGAGTCTGGTAGTGCATGTAAGCCTCGGAAGCCTCATCTCCTTTTCTTCATTCACCAGGTGGACTCCAAGCGGGCACTTCGGCGCGTGCTGGTTGAGTCCCGCCCTCCTTCACGAAGTGACTCTTGTGCCTTAGACGGTATTGATCAATGGCGTAGAGCTGCCACTCCTTCTTCTCCTTGGTACTCGAGCTCCGTCGCTTAGCACCGATGCCTTGTGCACCCTTCTGCCCTTGCGAGCACATCGTCTGCAACTTCTCTTCCCAGTCACGGTGGCTCATAGTCTTCGCCACCTGCTGAGTGTATGCGTTTGAATTTCCAACCCACTTCGCCAGCAAAGCTTGTCTCTGCTGAAGGTCCGACCTCGCATGATCTGCCCAGTTGTTATCTACAGCAATAGGCTGTCCTGGGGAATTCTCCGCCACCAGGGACTCCTCGCTGTGGGGAAGCCCCTTCCTGCTTGCTTCTGCAACCGCCATCAATAGCTCCATAGCCCTGCGGTCCATGGCCAAGCCCAAGATGCTCGCCAGCTCTTCATCGTTCAGGCCATCAGTCATGCGTAACTCGTTCGCACTGTAGCCCATGGCTTGCGATTTCTCGTCGAGGTTCACCTCTCGGGATTCCTCCTCAGCGTCCGTGCCAGAGCTGCGCACGACGGTGCCCATTCTCGCTGCTCGAAACGCTCTTGATCCTTGCGTCGCCATGATGGTGGAAAGGGCCTTCAATGGTTCCCCCACCACGTTTACCACATAGTGAGGTGCGCGGTCTGTCCTCACCACAGGCCTGGGCTGCCAGCCCTTGCATAAGTGCACCCCATGCAGGTACTGGCGCAGCGTGCGGATCGCCCACACCACCGCCAGCATCTCACCCTGAAAGCTCGCATACTGTCTCTCCGTCTTTGATAATGAGCGGCTGATCACCACGCAGATGTGCTCTACTCCCTGTTCATCCTTCTGGCCCAGCACTGCGCCAATGCCATGGATGTTCCAGTCCGTGTAGAGGAAGATGGGTTTGTCATAGTCGATGGGCTTCAGACACCTCCCTGAGCAAAGAGCATCCTTGAGCTTCTGGAACGCTTGGTCCTGGTCCTTCCCCCAAGCCTCCTTGACGTCCACCACTTCCTTTCTGAGCAGGTCGTTCAGTGGTCGAGCCATCTCTGAATAGTTGGGTCCCATGGGCTCTCCCACCAACCCCTTGTAGTAATTCACGAGTCCGAGAATGGAGCGTACTCCAGTCTTGTCCCCGGGCCTGGGCAGCTCTTGAATGGCTTTGCACTTGATGCCCTGTGCGCCGATGGTGTTGTGACCGATGCGGTAGCCCAAGAAGTCCACGGTGGCTGCCCCGAAGGTCGACTTGCCTGAGTGCAGCCAGATCCCTGCATCCCCTAAGGTACGAAGCACGGCCTCCACATCCTTGATGTGCTGCTCAGCGGTGTCTGAGTAGATGCACACGTCGTCGACGTACGCCACCGTGCAATGTTGCAGGTGGCGCAGCTCATAGTCCATGATTCTGATGAACGCGGCAGTTGCTCCAGCTGCTCCAAATGGCATGGAAGTGTAGCGATAGAGCTGGTTGCCCCACCAGAACGCTGTCTTGTCTCTGTCCTCTTCGGTGGTCATGGGAATCTGGTGGAAGGCTTTGGTCGCGTCCAGGGTTGATGTCTTGAACTTGGCCTTGGTCACGCGCTGATAGAGCTCTTCCGGTCTGTGTGGCAGCGTGTTGTCCTTCAGCGACAACCGGTTCGTGTTCCGGAGGTCGACGCAGAAGCGTGTAGAAGTCCACTGTCCAGTCGCATGGTCCTTCTTTCCAGCGACCACCACGTTGCTGGCATGCTTACAGTGTTGCCTGGCCGGCTCGATGAACCCATACTCCAACAGCTCCTTGCAGTGCAGGTCGATGATCTCCTGCTCTCCCGGGCTGTACTTCCTTGGTCGCTGGAAGGCCACTTTGGTTTCATCCTTGAAAGGGATGGCAAAAGTCGCGTGCTCTGCTTTGCCATGATACAGTACCCCTTGATGTCCTGCGGCCTGTTGGCGAAGCAATAGCTGCACCTCCTCACCACCCCTACCAAATAAGGCCGGGTCCATGCGGTCCCGGGACCAATAGGGACCCCGCATGGACCCCATATGGACCCGTATGGACCACATGGACCCCACATGGACCCGTGAAAAATGGATCACATGGACCCGTCGATGAAGCCTTCGGGCTTTTACCACTAGATTGGTCCAAAAGTTCCTATCGGTCCGGGGTGGGTCCCACACTTGGTACCACTGATTTCTCGGTCCATGCGACATTTCACCATGGGTCCATGCGGTGTTTCGTCGGTCCATGTGGGGTCCATGTGTCCATCGAAATCTCACCACGGATTCCTCGCCGCTGGCGTGGGGGACCTCGCATGGACCCGTATGGCCATGCTTTAAGGCAGCATGTGGTGCATGGACCGACCCTGGACCGACCCCGGGCCGACCCTGGACCGACCCCGGACCGACCCTGGACCAAACATGATCGCTCGGACCCAGGTTGGACCAGCACGGACCAAACCTCCGATAGGCGCCCAACCGTACGGACCATATATGGACCTCGCGTGGACCCCGCGTGGACCCCGCATGGACCCATGGGTGGAGCACTCGAGATGGACTGCACGGGGGAGGCGATGCGTGGACCTCGCATGGACCTCGCATGGACCCGGGAGTGGCGCACCCAAGATGGGGTGCGTGGTGAAGGCGATGCGTGGACCTCGCATGGACCCAGCATGGGCCCCGCATGGACCCGTAGGGTGGCACACCCGAGATAAACTGCGCGGGGAAGGCGATGCGTGGACCTCGCATGGACCCGTGGTGTGGCGCACCCAGCATGGGTTGCGTGGTGAAGGCGATGCGTGGACCCCGCATGGACCCCGCATGGACCAGTGGGGGCGCACCCAAGATGGACTGCACGGGGAAGGCGATGCGTGGACCTCGCATGGACCCGTGGGGTGGCGCACCCGAGATAGACTGCGCGGGGAAGGCGATGTGTGGACCTCGCATGGACCCGTGGGGTGGCGCACCCGGCATGTGTTGCGTGGTGAATGCGATGCGTGGACCTCGCATGGACCCCGCATGGACCCGTGGGGTGGAGCACCCGAGATGGACTGCACGGGGAAGACGATGCGTGGACCTCGCATGGACCCGTGGGGTGGAGCACCCGAGATGGGGTGCGCGGGGAAGGTGATGCGTGGACCTCGCATGGACCCGTGGGGTGGCGCACCCGGCATGGGTTGCGTGGTGAAGGCGATGCGTGGACCTCGCATGGACCCCGCATGGACCAGTGGGTGGCGCACCCGAGATGTACTACACGGGGGAGGCGATACGTGGACCCCGCATGGACCCGTGGGGTGGCGCGCGATCATAAATACGGTCTGACTGCTGGGTCAGCGACAGCGGCCTCAGCGGAAATCGAGTCCATGCGATTATTCGCCGGGGCCATGCGCTTTTTAAGTGGAGTCCATGTAATTATTAAGCGGGTCCGTATGCTTATCTTGCGGGTCCATACGATTATTCCGCCGGTCCATGTGGGTGGTAATAAGCGGGTCCATGCGACTATTGTGTGGGTCCATACGGTTATTCAGCGGGTCCGTGTGGTTATTTTGGGGGTCCATACGATTATTCGACGGGTCCATGCGGTCATTAAGGAAGTGCATGTGACAAAATGACCGCACGGGGAAGGTGATGCGTGGACCTCGCATGGACCCCGCACGGACCCGTAAAAATATTTACACTGTACATATGTTACAAGTTTTGTCGGTAAGAAACGGTTGCTAGCATACTAGTAATATCATCCCCGATAGGTCCAAAGCGGGTCCAGTGCGGGTCCAGGGCGGGTCCACGACGGGTCCAGCGTGGGTACGCTCGAGGTCCATGCTTCAAGCGGCGTGATTGTCTTCATCGTCAGCAACTTCACCAACAAAGTCAACGGTCCGGTCCAGAACCACCGCCAATATACCGGGCTTCTCTCTGATTCCCATAGGCAGTCGGCGGCGGTTCGAGGGTGTGATTGCTAACCGCTTAGGCAGCCACGGTATTGGCACGATGCAAACCTGGGACTCAATTTCTTCAGCTCGGATAATAGAATCCTTCGTGGCCCATGGCAAGTCGGTACGTAGAAATACGGTCTGGCTGATGGGGTCAGCGACAGCGGCCTCTTGAGGAAACCACCTGACTTTCACAAAAATGAATGGGTCGTGGCCGTGGATCGACATCTTGAAGACATCCAGCAACTCCGCGTACCTGATTCATCAGTATAATTCTGGGTGAAAATGGAGATCGCCTAAATAAACTGAACGAATACAACAAGGGCAACATGTGGTCCCCATTAGGCCAGGGTGAGGGCGGGATGGGGGCACGCACCAGTCCTGGTTTTCGTATTGGGGAGTGCGAATGCCGTCAACCATTTTGTGTCCAACAAAGATATCTCTGAACTTCACAAGCATGTATCGCTGCATACTCGCCTTATCATGGTCCAGATCACGAGCTCTGAACATGCTACGTCCAACCTTTACATAACTGTACCGCAAAAGTCGTGGCGGTGGCGAGGTAATGAAGTTGATCTCTTCCGTGGAAAATTGTTTCACGACCATTCCTTCGCCATGGGGGTTCGGCTCCTTCCTCCACGTGCTGGCGTCCTCGAAGGTAGGCTCTACCAGACGCAACGGGGCAACGGGGTTTCCAGCAAGTCGTTGCCGACGGACACGTTGTTGATGTAGCCTGTTTTGTGAATCAGGTGAAGACATTAGTCCGATGCGGGTCCCGTGCCGGTCCAACGTGCCGCCCCCACGGGGACGTCCGATGGTTCCAACAAAGGACGAGTAGCGAGCGCGACAGGCTGTAAAAGTGATGCAAGGGTACAAACCGTCGAGATCGCTGATTTTCCGCCCTGATGCGTGCTGCAGCCAATTCAAACTGATGTCGAAGTTCGGCAAACCAATCGAAATGAAGCAGCAGCCAGGATTTGATGTCCTTAATGGTATCTGAAGCCCAAAATATCGAACTTTATTTTAAGATTGTAGCTAGCATGAAATCGAACTGCAATACATGGGGCGGGGCCGGGGCGGGATCTAGGACCGACGGGTCCGGCATGTTGACTCAACAGGGGCGGCACGGTATCACATACCTTCTGATAGCAGTGTGTTCCTGCCTTGACGCTCCACTCCTGATTTCAGCATCATTGAAACCCGCGAAGGTTCGGGGAGTGGATATACAGGTGGCCTCGACCCTCGCGCCAAATCGCTCAACCCGCGACAAAGGTTTACGAGGCGCTCCAACTCTATATTCTTCATGATGCTGGCCACCGGACTCGATCGCGTTTTGACCGCACGCTTCATTCGGCCAAAGTAGTCCTCGAAGCAAAACATCCATAGCTCACGTGCTGGACCGTACATCATGAGCTGCGGCACGACATGAGTAAGGAGATGCTGCATCATCACCAAATCGGCTGGTGACATATGATCTTCACCAAGCTTTAGGACCACTTTCACTCTCTCAATGAGACCTGGCATTTCCTGGAAAAGGCAAATATCAGATCTCAAAAAGAAATCGTATGGGTACGATATAAATGCGGACCTACTATGGCCACGTGGGTACTAAATCAGGGAAGCACCCCGCCCCCGTCGGGGCGGGGTGTTGGACCTTCAAAAGAATTGTAGGGAGAGGTTTACCTTCAGAAGAATTGTAGGGCTGACAACCTCACGAACGATGGAGCATATCTCCCCAACATAATCCGCGTGCAAAGGCCTTTCCACGAGCCCATCCCGACCAGACCAGCTCGAGAGAACAGGCAAAACTCCTGAAGTCATCGCCGTGATGCCCAATGCCGCCTTCAATCTTCGAGGAATGAAATTCTCGTTAGCCTTCAGTTGCATAAGCTTCTGAGCCAGTGGCCCCCATGATTTTGGTGCGCTCAGATTGTCACGTAACCACACGGTCATGGCTTCCCTCGACGGCTTCGACGGTGCCCACGGAGAAGGTTTACCTGCCGTGGGCACAAAGCGACAGGGCAGGATTGCGCCCCTTGGCCCCTACTTGGGTCCCGCCCCCGTACCCGTTGGGGCTAGCCTGGGTCGACATGGTTCCCACATGTGGTACCCCCCCCCCTCCCCCAGATTGGCTACTTACCAGCAAGTCGCTGAGCTGCTGTTCGAACACGTGTAGCATTGCGAGGTTGCGGAGGCGCAACAAGCCAGGCCCGATTGACCTTAAACTCTCTTGCAAAATTCCGACAATGCGCTGACCAGTTGCCACCACAAATCGATTTGTGTAAGCGTTGGACCAAGTTGCTCAATATGTGCATCAAGTCCAAAAGGTACATGTGTATGACGTGGAAGTACACCAATCTGGAGAACGCGCAAGGAGTTTTCACACCAAACTTCTTGAAACTATCTTGTAACTGCTCTTTGGAAGCGCCGTTCTTCGCCATGCCTTTGTGCAACTGCTGTATTTGTCGGACACGTTCATCGGTGTGGAGGTCAGTCTCGGTATCGCCACCTGGGTAAGTAAGTGTACAATCCATAATGAATTGGGGCAGATTGGGGGCGGGTTGTTGGCGGTACGGGGGCGGGATAAGGGCGAAACAGGGGCGGGGCCAGGGCGGGACTCGGACAGTGCTTAGTAAGCACCAACGCTCCTATCACAAACTTCTCGGTAAACGCGACAGGTACAAGACGGGGGCGGTATGGGGCCCAAATACCGGACCGACATGGGACCAACATAGGACCGATCTATATGAGTATGATTGTACATCCAAGAATGGGCGGACCTCGTCGCTTTTGGTACTTCTCCAGAAATATCGTTTTCCCCATCTTGCTTTTCGCAGCCCCAATGCCGTTGATCAGGCACTTCAAGCATCCCATAATGGCAGTCGCGGCCATTCGTCGGGATGCGTCCACAAGGCCAACGTAATCCATGAGTACCGCGTACACCATGCATCGAACTGTAAATGGTTCTTTCTCGATGACGTCGAAAACCGTATGACCAGTGGACCACAGTACCTCTAGCTCATCCACCAGGTGGTCGTAAAAGAGCGAAGTGTCCTTGGGCTTGCCCTCCGCAATCCCATACGTGAACACGTGCTTGTGTCGTTCTTCCCCGGGCATGTTGCCAATCGTGAAGCAAATGGGCATGATGCTGGATAGCTGATCGTTGAACGGGTTGATTCCATCCGCGCAAAGAATAATCCATAGATTCCGGCGGTCCGCGAAGAATCTGGGGAACTTCTGGACCAAAGCTCGGAGAGCAGGAGAATCTGCATTCGCAAGGCCGGGTCCAATGTCATTTCCCCATGGGTCCGGCAATTCGCCCTCAAATGTACCACATACCGAACCAACTATAATATCAAACTAATCGCTGATTGAGCTAGGATGACGAGAGATGGGTCCCACAGGTTTCCCTATACAGGGCGGGATAAGGGACCGATAGGGACGGGAAAGGTACTATGGGACACTCAACAGGGCTGAGCAATTTTACATGATTCGCACCATGTATCCCGGTGACTTTGTCTGGTTGTTCGTCAGGAAGCTTGGTCGCATCGAAGCTCCGCACCATCGCGGCATATTCTGGACAGAGGAAGATGTACTCCAGCAGTGATTCCAAAGGCCAGTATCTGAAAATAGATTTTGCTCGACCGTTCGTTCTCACCCCGTCGTGTTCTTTTCCCAACCGATACCTCGAAGTCTTACACTTTGGACATTTGTCGAGCTCGCTGTGTTCACCCTTGTACATGATGCAGCCCTTGATGCACACGTGCACCTCATTGTACGCTCCGTAGAAGGGTTTAAACCGCTTCAATGTCTCGGGGAACGTGCGAGGAAGGACTTGCCGTTCTTCGTTGTTAAGGAGCCTTCCCCGGACGATGTCGAGAATAGATGCAAAGATGGACTGAGTCCCGTTGTGCTCGACCTGCATCTCCAAAAGGTCAAGTAACAGTCCGTTGATCTTGGAAATGTCCTGCAGGGCGCCAACACTTCATCAGTCCATCCGCGCTTGGTACTAGAAGGATGCATGTGTAAAGTCATGGGGCAATATGGGTCCCCATCCGGTACCATACATGGGACCGGGCCGTTCACACAGGTCCCATATCGGTCCCATGTGGGTACCTTAACTTGCAAGCAGCACTCACTACTGTAACCGTACGAGGCGGTATGTACTGGTCCTAGACCGGTACCACGTCCCGTACCGATAGGCCCCCCACATGTTCCCAATGGGTACCACATCCTGAACACCGCACTCACCACATCGCCTTCGCCATCGGAATCATCCGCAGAGTCGTCGGTAAGCTCTTCGGCATCTTCATCCTCCTCGCCACCGCCTTCCCCGTCGCCGCTGTCGTCTCCGGATGACGATTCGCCATCATCATCACGTAGTTGTTTCCCAAACCCCAAGTCCTCGATGTGTTTCGCCAACGCTTCAAAGTTGGATATCACCTCGGCTTCCCGAGGGGTATGGTCACGATCCGCACCGCCCATCTCATCATCTCGGGGAGATGATCGCTCATTCTCTTCTTCGAACTCCTGTTGCGGAATGTATACACCATATTGTTTGACATGTCGGAGAATTTGACGGCGGCCAAGTTCACGTGTCGTAAGCCCTCGGTGGTGGCATTGATTACACGGACAAATGCCATACTCTGAAACGTAGCGTCCAGGGCGGCTTCCTTGTATGCCCTGTGGAGTCGCCATCTATCGTCACATAGACAAGTGCCAAACCATTTTATCCAGCATGTTGCAGGTAGAACGCCTGCAAAAGGTCGTACACGCTGGGGTGAGTAAGTGTTTAAAGCGAGCAGTACTATACGGGGGCGGGGTCTCGGACCGATAGGAATCACTCAGTCCATAACCGGTCCCGAACCCCGGACCCGTAGGAACCATGCCTTGGACCCCACACGGACCCGTCGGTACCATGCCTTGGACTCCATACGGACCCGTCGGTACCATGCCTTGGACTCCATACGGACCCGTCGGTACCATGCCTGGGACCCCACATGGACCCGTCGGTACCATGCCTTGGACCCCACACGGACCCCACACGGACCCGTTCGGAATCCACCCACCGCAGCAAGACGCCGCAACCCTAATAAACCCTATGGTCCCATAGGTGGAACACAGCCCGCCCCTATGGGGTAAAGTAAAAAAACGCCGGGTCTAGGGAACGAAACAGGGTCCATGTGGTCCAAAAATGTCTGACCATGCATGGACCTCGCATGGACTTGCCAAATAACCCGTTGAACCACTGTGGGACCGACGGCATGGACCCGTAATGAAGCCTATGGGACCGACGCACAGGTGTTTTTGCCTGTTTTTGCTTAAAAAAGTGCATTTTGGGGTTACGCGTTACACATGGACCTCACTTGGACCGACCAGTGTTAAAGGCTCGCTCTCACGCTGCCCCCATGAGGAATAGCGGGTCCCCGAGATTTTACAAAAAAAACCGACGGGTCTA